>JASDQU010228855.1:2092-16163 GCA_032191745.1 Picea mariana | reverse complement strand
GCCTAGAACAAAGATCGTATGCAAAAGTTAAGACCTCGAAAAGTTGATGTACCAACTTACCCCAATGGGGCTCACATGACTCCTGGCACTTCATCTCCTAGGCTCAGATTTTTGGATGTCTAGGGTTTTGGCATTCATGTTTATTGTAAAAAGGATTTCAAAGCCTCATTGTAATCATCTTCTTGCGAATGAGAGCATCTGTCACATCTCTTTCTCAGAGATAAGCCACCACCATTCTAGCAAGCTTGTTTTAGTCTGCATTTAACAGTTTGAACATATTTCTTTATTAATAGAAGCCGAGTTTTACTGTATCTCTGTTATTGTTCATTGAATCTCTATGTTAATAATATAGATCTGTATTCATTTTGTTATGCTCATAAAATCTGGATCAAGTTGTCCAAAGTAAATATTTATATGCAGGGGCCCTTGTGGTGGGATTGGGGATAGATGTTTGGGAAGTTGATTCAACATTATGACTACAAAAGCTTTACTCCCTTTTACATCAAACACATATCTTGTCCCATGTCATGAATGGTCACTAAAATTGTTCTAATTTATAGGACAAGTAGATTTGTAGACTACACAATGTAGGTTTTTCTACCTCAACTATGAGTTAAGGGTCTTTGCATGGTTATTTATTAGGGGCTACCTACTAAATCTCCCTTGGTTGAAGTTGGCTCACAAATGGGCTTTGCTTAGTTTGTGGTCATTCTAAGATGGTGAAGCACATTCTTTGGGATTGCTAGTTTGCTGAGAATTGTTAGTAGTGTATCTAGGATTAGTAATAATAATAACAATCTTATTTTAAGGTCACATCTTAGCTAGACACCAAGTTTGATGGATGAGACCCCTTATTTGTGGGATTAGGGATCCCCTTTGTGCAACTATTTAACTGCTTCACCTCATTTCAACCTTGTTTTAGTAGAAGGTTCACTCGAGAAAAAGTACATTATTTGGAGATTCCCACTACTTAGTATATTATTCCTTCTCGGGAATATGAGATTTGCCTTAGAGTCATTACATTGTTCTATTTTTGGAGATTAAGAGGTAAGTATGTTTTTATCAATGAGGTGAATTATCTTTTATCCTTTTGTTGTGTTTGGCTAAAAGAGGTATGAATGCAATTGCTTGTGAAAGGAGAGCTAAATAGTTAAATGCTTCATTAAATGCTCCAATGTATCCCGATTTTATTTTTGTTCTAGTAGCATTGAGGAAGAGGATATGTTTCATCATTGTATATACCCTTCTACTTTTATTTTCTCCTTTGTAAATATAATTTTGTTAATATAAGATGTATTTTTCAAAAAAAAATTCCATTAGTTAATGTAAGGCGAAGTAAGAAAGTGCATTACATTTTTAATACACTATTGTAAATCCATCTTAACTCCAAATCTAAAGCATCAGAGAACCTCTTATGCTTAAAAGATTGGGATTAAGATTAATTTATGATAGTTAATTTTATTATTATTATKATGATCTTTTTTATTTATTTTTTAAACATTTTTTTTATTATGATGATGATGATGATTAACGTCCACTAAGACCAAATGATCTATGGAGTCTTCTATWTTTTTTTTTGTAAATAAGTGTCTATATATTACCTTTTAGGATAAAAAATTACAGTAGCGTCATGATTATCAAAGAACTGTGAGTTTTGAATTGCCCCTAAGGGAAACCAATTCAGCATGTTTCTAAAAACTGAAAAAACCAGAATTTAAACAACTTGAACAGAATCACCCCATGGGGAAACCGATTCRTCCAGACATGTTTGGTCTTCTAGAAAATCTAAGACTGACTTTTGACAAGCAAAAATAAAACATTGTTCTAGACACTGCATTCGACCCAAGAGGACACTTGTAGAAACATAAAGGATTGACAAAAATAACCATGCAGTCTGACAACTATGCATATGTTGGCGCTCGTGCATTCGATCTGTCACTTTTTGCCACGTTGTCTACTGCTTCCGCCTGGATAGCTAGAGCCATGAACGCTGCTGAGGCCGCTGGTGCACTGGAGGCCTATCTGGGGAGTGCCGAGGGCCGAGCAAAGTGGAGAGGATGTGGATAATTTTCTCCCCTCGCTTATCTAGAAGTTCCAACTGGAAGTGCAGGTCGTCCACATCCCTGTGGACCACAAACACCAAATCATGCATTATTGCCATTGAATCTCGAAATCTTGCACATGAAGCACAGTTTGAGCAGGAGTGTTACTGGCTCGGTGGTTCTTCCAAGTGGGCTGGGGTGTCTTCCAGAGGAGCCGAGACCGAGGGTGGTTGTCAGGGGCTGGAGGGTGGTGGCACTGAAGCATAGTGCTCAGGTGAGTTCGTTGGGTGGGCCGAGGTTGGTTGTGAGGAGGAGGCTAGGTCCTGGATTGGGCTAGGAGCAAAGCCCAAGGAATTGCCCTGAAGATCAAACCACTCCACATGACAAGCCCATGGCGAGGACATAGGTGGAAGACTGCTCTGGCCCTGTGAGGACTAGCCAGAGGAGGAAGGTGAGGGGCTGGGCGACGAAGCAAGGGTAAGCGGAGTTCAGAAGACCATGCTGGCTCTATTTTGGTACCAGACAGGGCCTCTCTTGGGCTTCCCAAGAAGTCGAGGCATGACCGAGGCAGAGAGGAGAAGTGAAGGTGCGGAGAGCAGGCATACGTAGAAGGTGGTGGCCAAAGAGAACTGTAAATTGGATGTTTGCTTTGCAGGGAAGGAAGACACATGTTGATCCAATCGAGGAGTGGCATAATAAAATGAAAACCGGAGTGGAAATGAGCACACACGCAGAGGTGATTGCCATAAACGCTCCTCCATTGTTTGGAAGAAGAAGGAGAGGATGGCGCGCTCGGGGCTGGCATAAATGAAAACGACCTTTATTCATTGAGAGGACAAGAGGGGGCAGTGCATGCATCGATCACGTGGATGGTGCAACACTAGCAAGCACTACCCTCTCTCATTGAAAAACAAGCCTTGCTGACACCCCATCCGAGGATGAAGCTTCTATTATTATTATAAACTTTAATATATTTTTTTTCATTTTAATTTATTAAAATTAAATTAAGTTATATTTACATTTTACATCTCAATTTGCTTCTCTTAATATAATTAAACTTATATATGATACTTAGACATGCATAACTTAATCTTTGAAACACGCATATGAATGCTAACACACACATATAGATAAACTACTTTTAATAATAATTTAATTATGTGAATAATATACCATGACAATTCAATCTAAGAAATGCGCGACTTAATCAAACACATACCGTCCAAAACTTATCTTTACGCTAAAGCCTAATATACTAGAGTAGTTCAGCATATTACGATAGAGAATGGCTTTACTAACTACTCCCGCGTTAAAATTGTCAAACAAGTACGATCAAATGTCAAAATCAGTCCGTGATGAAGCAAAACCTAAAACAATTCAACTTCACATCAAAAGTCTCTTCTCCATTTGTTTATTGCAATGAGTAGGAATTATTACCTATAAGGCAATCTATGATAAAGGGCATTGAAGAGTGGTAGGTATAATAGTGGTTAASATGAAATATCTCATTAAAGAATTATTTCATTAATATAAAAAAATTAGAAATAATAAATTAAAATTAGAAATAATTTAACATCATTTTTTTTTTATGGAAATTAGATAAAAATTAATATTAAAAATAATATTAATATGAAAAAACAATTTAATAGAAATATRTAATAATAATTACAAATTAAAAATTAYCTACAAAATATGATACTAAAATTGTCAATAATATTAATATAAAAAARAAGRAGGATACTAACATATCAACCYAGGTTAAGGAATGAAATATGTARATACTCCTATATATTTCATTTTTTTTTWTTAAATAAAACCATTGAAATTCAAATATCTTTGTAAAAACTTGATACAAACATGAGAGATACATATGCTACCATAAGATATATATGATATTTKACACATGCATATTCAAAACCGAAGTTTGATATTCATTTTAATAGCCCTTTTTGTGAGCTAAAGCTTACAAATATATGCTTTAGTGATSCAATGTTAATGTTTGGCATTGTTACTTTTACAATTTATAAAGATATATGTTGCTTTTGAATTGAAAAGTTGTAGACTTAAAGAAAAGGTTGACTTTTCTTTTYTCTCATTTTTCCTTCTAAWTTTTTTTTTCAGAAAACCAATGAGTATACATAAGATAAAGGTTATGTTGACTTCAAAAGCTTTCATCTTTGAATGAAATGAAGATGTTATTCCCTTTCCTACTCCAATTTGGTTGATTCATGAAGCCAATTTATCCCACCCAAGAGGTTTTCAATTGTTACTACATGTAAAGGATGAGACATTTAGTTCATATGCATATCACAATTCTTAGAGGGAGGTTGGGCACCTTGGTTGGTGTTGTAGATCTCGATTGCTCTAGATGTTTTTTTGGATTTAGAGGTTTCTTCTTCACTATTCATCATCCTCTAGGTTTATCACTTTAATTTTTTTTTGGATTTAGAGGTTTCTTCTTCACTAGTCATCATCCTCTAGGTTTATCACTTTAAATTTTTTCCTTAGAGGGATTGATGTTATTGGACAAGGAATACTTCAAATGGCCCGTTTGTTCACAAAGACATTAGAAATTTGTGTTCTCATAGTCCAAAACCCAAGACCATCGATAACCTCTATATTGTCCCATGATACAATTAGTAGACCCTTCACTCAGGTCAACCTCTATACATATTCTAGAAGAGGTTATGATTCCCTTGTTAACTTGGTTAGAGTCAATTTTAAGAAATTTACCAAGAAGATTCATGATCTCTTTCAAAACTCTAGTGTGCCATAAGTAGATAAGAAGAATCAATAGTCTCAACCAAACTAAGGTTATAAAGATAAACATTCTAAACAAGTTGAACTCTAGGAACCATGGTTTGAGAAAATAGACTAGTGTTGCCCTAGAACCATGGTCATGTTTCCAACATTACCCCTTGTTCTTTTGCAATATTAAGAATGACAATGAAGAAACCTCTAGAGCAAAGATTTATCATTGATGTTTTCTACAAGTTTGTAGTAATCCATTTGAGGATCCCTACAAAAATTAGCCACAATCTATTAAATCTACATATGATAATGTTATTTGAGTTGTGTTGGATTATCTTGGTAGGAATAAACAACTACACCTTCATCTTTAGGATAACTTTTGAGCTCAACACAATAAAAGTGCCCAATTAAGTAGTCTAGGATCTAGAAGAGATGAGGATTTATTCAATATTTTGAAAGATATGGAGCCTAATGAAGAGGTCACGTCACATATTGGAACCCCTTGGAAAATACATAGCATTGGGAATAAGGTGGAATCCTTCTAAATGCCTTAATCAACTAGGATGCCCTAGTTTTCTATTTGTCAACCATAAAACATTAGTCTCTGATGGACCACCAAGGTCCCCACCTTATATTGTATTTTAGCCTTCACATCGAAGATGAAATCTAAGCTCTCTACCTCTAGAGTGATAGTGATCCTCTGCATACCACTTTGTTGTTCGAAATCAAAATCCGTTAGATGGAATTTCATCAAAGAATTGGAGATCACCTATCCAACTAAACATTTTTTTGGCATGCATAATATTATATCATTTTATAAACAATGTATATTTATATGGCCCACCTTTGGGTGCTAGCCCTATGCAACATTTAATTAATGTTACATTCTCAACCAATTTCTATCTTATCTTGTAACACATAATTATAATTATTGAATGTAACTTATTCCATATTTTCAATACTCAATATCTCAACATGTCATTGCATCAAATAATATTATGGAAACTCATGTCTCACAAATAAAACTTTATTATCCCAAGGGGTTAGCTCAATTAATTGCCACCATGTTGTTGGGAATTTGGCTAGTTCCATGCAAACAGGTGCCTAGTTCAAATCCCCTTTTGTGTGGTGCACTAATCTGTGTTACAGGTTTCTTAGGGATGCCATCCACAAATGTGGGGAAGCTCCCTTGGGTTTCCCCACATGGTTTTCGTTGGAAAAATAAATTATGGAAACTCATAATAAATGTAAATACAATTGATCATGTTCTTCTTTCAATTAAGTTATTTCACAGTGATAAATAAATTTCATAACATCTCATGAATCAAAAATTACATAGAACATAACAATCAACACTCAGAATTCATACTACAACATTAGTTTAATGACAACACTCATACCTCATATTCAATTAAATAATAATTGAGAAATACCTATAGTGGGATGAATACTTGATATCATGCAAACCTAATCTTCAACTAGCAGACTCCATTGTCCCAACAATGGTGTTTATCTGGAATCTCCCAAATAAACCATGTATTCACTTCTTACTCCTAGCCCTTAAATCCCATGATCCCAATGAAGGATGGATGGATGGATAGGATCTTAATATTATTCACTTTTTGTATTTCAAATACAAGCTTTCATAAATCACCAAGATGTAAATTTCACCAATTATTTCCCAAGAAGGAGACTCTCGTTCTTTTCTCTCGTCCTCCACTTTGAAATTTGAAAACGTAAGGTTTTGATATTATACACTATAAATTAATCAATGTAGGTTAGTCAAACCACAATCCCTCACGCACACCTTGATAGGTGAATTAACACTCCCATATCCATGTATGCAAGTGGTAGGGAACCTTTATGGTATATCTTAGGTTTAACTTGTTGGGCATATCACATTGCTTCATTCCTGTGTATATTATGTGTAATAATGATTCTATTTATTTAACCATAATGTTCTTTATCATAAATCATATTAACGTACCCATTTCCTATCCTTCTCATCGTTGAGCTAATAATGCTCACCTTAGAGTGATAGTTGAATTCATTACCAATCCTAAATCATTCCACTTCCAATGACTAATGTCTCTCACCATTGTGTGGACCAATGTGGCTAATAGAACTGMAACTACTATGAAGATAATTATGTTCTCACATCCTAGGAAATATGACATCACATCCACACATCCAAGGAAATATGACATCACATCCACACATCCAAGGAAATATGACATCACATCCACACATCCTACGATAAGTGTCGTGGCTATCTTTCATATCCATCTAGGATTAATGAGCTTCTATGTCTAGTCCTAGGATACTAGGATTACTAGAGGAYGTATGGTGGTTTACTCCACCCTTCCACATAGATTGGGCCTAGATGTCCATAGAARGACCTGGGCCTCAASACCTATCTTGAACCCTTTCCCTTATCCAACCATACTTAACACCAAATCATGTCTTATTGAGAAGTAGTTAAGAAAATCTCATGCATTGATCCAAGAATTTATGTGAGAACTTTCTCTACAGAAATCTACGACGAGGATCTTTTTCTGATGATTAATTGCATGTGAACATGAGAAAATAACTTCTAAGCAATGCATATGAACATGAGAAAAATTGTCATAATTATGGGCATATGTGTAATTAAATCTATACTTAATCAAGTGAGAATGCAATCAAAACTCACACATATAATTTGACACCCGTGTGTTAACGAAGTTCACCAGAATCTTCTAGCTACATCTTCGGATCCTCTGGCAATAGGAATCACTTTATTATCCTTCTTTAGCAAGGGATGAAACCTTCTCACAAAATGTGGCACATGCTCCATATAGTGATAATCTAGCTACATCTTCAGATCCTCTTGCAATAGGAATCACTTTATTATCCTTCTTTAGCAAGGGATGAAACCTTTTCACAAAATGTGGCACATGCTCCATACAGGAATGAAACCCAGAGACACCTTCTCTTACACAAAGAACCTAAGGCTCTCACACAAATGACATTTCTTCAGACACCAGAAGGACTACATTCCTCACAATGCAAGCTCTCTCTCTAAGGGGCCTAAAGGGGGCATTCTCCACAATGCTTACATAAGGAATTTATATAATTTCCACCTCTCCATAATTCAAGGAGACAAGATCTAAAAATTTAGGATCTAAATAACAACTCAAGGACAAAAATGAGAAAGCATCTCAACCAACCTATGAGACCCTTAACTTCCCCTTGATACTAGGAAACCACTTGTGATAAAATGAGGAATAATCCCAAACCAACCTATGAGACTCTCATACTTTTCTTGAGAATAGAAACACTAGTTGTGAGGTGGATTCTCACACAAAACTAATTTCCCCTTAAAACTAGGAAACTAATTTGTGAGGTGGATTCTCACATAGCTAATTTCCCCCTTTTATAAATTAAATGGAAAATACATGAGTAATTTCCACTCACTTCAAGTATTAATTATTTTCCAATTTGAATGAATAATACATGAGCTTCTCACACTCATTTAAAGGATTAATCATTTTTACAATTTAAATAAAAGATTAATCATTCTTTTTTTAAACTTTGTCACCTATCATCAATTAACAATTTAATGATCTTCTCCATGGTGTGCAAAGTAATGAATCCTTGTGTGGAGATCCTCCTGGATCATGCATCCTGCACGATACACGTACACTTACCAAGAACATCAAGCATAATATATCTATTACAAACAATAAATGATAAGTATAGATATCCTATTTGTTGTCAATTTAGATCGCATTGTTGCCACCTCTAGATTCCTATAGAATTTATAGTTGCATGTTATCTCATAAAACATGTGCATAAAGAATCATCATCAGTAGTTCATAATGCATGACATTTAGAGCAAATCATCATCATCACTTATGGGATTAAGTACACTTAACTCATAAGCATGTACTTATCTTGTCAAAATAATCAATTATCCCTATGCTAAGGTCACACATGTTAATAAGTAAATTAAAGCACAAATAGTCTCAATTAAGCAACCATAGCTAATCTACAAAAGCAACACAAATAACCATAACATATACACATATATACTGTCACAACCTCACATAACACGTCGCATGTCTATAACTGTCAGAAGATAAAAATAAGTTTATAAGAATCATAAGTAAATTTGATTAGGTCAACCTTGTGGAATTAGTTGTTGAACCAAACTAAGAATATAACACCAAGATAATAACTTGTTTAGAAGGTAACCAAAATGTGGGGAATTACACACACATTCCCTTCAAGAAACTTCATCCGAAAGTTATGGTTAGTTAAAACAAATAAGGAAATTACGATGCATCTCCTTGATGTCTTCCTCAGTAGTAGATCATCAGTGGCACTAGTTCCACTAGAATTTCACTTGATTGATGATATGATGCTTGAGATGTTGAGATCATTTTTCCAATATTTGTACTAGCTCAACATAGAATGACCTCTCCTCGACCACATGTAAATTTCCTTATTTAATAACATGGGATTTATCCAATGCATACCATCTCAAAGCTAAAATATGAATTACATTATGTGTCTTATGCAATTTAGGTGGTAACACAAGTTGGTATGCAATTAGCCCAATCCTCTTGAAGATTTAAATGGTCCAGCACAATTTGGAGATAGGTTGACATTCTTGCCAAATCATATTGTGCACTTATGTAGGCCAACTCTTAGGAAGACATAATTTATCCCTTAAGTCAAAGTTTATTTTTATCCTATGGGCATCAACATGGCTCTTTTGTTGATCCCTAGCTTCCTTTAATTTGATTTTGACATGAACCACTTATTCTTCCAATTGTCGAATTAAGTTTGATCTCACTAGAGTCTAATCTATAACTTTGTCCCCACTGAATAGTGTATTTTGACATGAACCACTTATCCTTCCAATTGTCAAATTAACTCTGATCCTACTAAAGTCTAATATATAACTTTATCCCCACTCAATAATGTTTTGCATAGTGTAGCATATAATAGGTTGATTGGTGTTATTCCAATCAAACTAGGTATGCATTATCAACAAGTGTTCCATGGGAAGAAATCTCCTTTCAATATTCCCCTTGATAAGCTAGTAAAATGTGCATCAATATTTTCATAGGTTGTCTTGATAAGGAAAAGTGTATCCCTATTTAACTTATTAATTATGATCATAAATGATTCACATTGCCTCTAAGGAAAAGGAAATATTTCCATCAATCTAAGTATACAAGGTCCAATTAGAATTCAAAATAACACAATCGCTAAGATGCTCTTTGTTAGTCGCTTGTTCCAATGCCTCTACTTTGACTAAAACCAAAATATTAAAGACATTCATGGACACATTCACAATTTCAAGAATTATTATATTTGAACTTGTGCCATTACGCCCACCTTATAATCAACCTAGTTTTCATTGAAAATGATTAATATTATCCCCTCATTGGAGGACGTCTTATAATGAATGAAAAAATACACTTGTTGATTTGATTTTCTCCTTCTATTTTCATTGTAGGAATCCTACTTTAAAGTATAGATTATCCTTATGAATATCCAGATAGAATCTAGGCTTATCATTACTCGATATTGGCGCTTTAGCCATAGTGCCTCATTCTCAGACAAATACATATTTTAATTATGCCATGCACATAATCCCACTTGGTATATCTTGGTATTTTTAAATAATTATACTTGATTTGGTTATCTCTCAAGTGGTTACTAATACATATGTCATCACTCACGATATTTGTGTGTTAGAACGTGTTATCACATAAGGTTGTCAAGGGCCGTAGGTGTGTGTCGATATACCCAAATCTGTAGTCTTTCCATGTCTCTATCCTTTTCGAAGACCAAATCTTAAKTTTTGCCTCCCTTCGGCTTGTAAATCATTCTCTRTTTGCCCTTGTTCGTTTGTGCACCCTGGTTTTCCTTAAATATCTTACCCGAGTGAAATCTTGGTCCCAAGCCCCCYCTGTTTTTCTCCAGGGGCGAGCACTTGCATCCTATTTTTCAGTCACTAGTCTCCCTATTTTCTCATCTCACCRTCTGAGTCCTTGATCATCCAGGMYGCAACCATGAACACAAAGCACAACTTTCTTAACAACTTGTTTCGGGATTGAAGCATAAGTAGAAGGCAATTTTGATATTTCAACGATGAATATTCCAAGAGCAGTCCAGATCAACAACTCACGGGCRTTCGGGAGTGCAAACTTGCGCGAAGTATAGCGCCAAAGMAAAGGCCCCGAAGTGAATATAAACCGTTGATCTTAAATGGGACAAYTGGCAGTCGATCCAAGCCTTCGAGGAAATGAGCTTTGGGAGATTTGAAATGAGAAATACTTAGAAATCTCGAAGAGCCGAAGCTCGAAGCCCCAAAATTCCAAAGGCACAAAGTCCTAAAGGCCTGAAGTCCCTAAGTGCCGAAGTGCCCAAAGTCTCGAAGCTCCTGAAGTGGCCGAAGTGCCRAAGCGTCGAAMTCTCGAAGCCAAAAGTGYYGAAGGTCCAAAGTGAATCTGGACCATCCATCGACGGGGCCACGCRTCAGTAGATCCATARTTCAGGGTAAAAAYAGTTGAAGGAAAAGGAGGTTTGAGATTTAATTTTCCCGRAGCCCAGAGACCCGAAGGGATCTCARCCATAGATCTCAGGAGGGCCACGCGTCATCAGATCTATGATTCCGGGTAAAAGTACTTGGAAGCCTAGGTTGGAGATTTGATTTTCCCAGAGTCTGGAGACCCAAAAAGTGTCTCAGCGATTAATCTCAGGGTGCCACGCATCATCAGATCCCTAGCTTCGGATAATTTTCTTGGATCAAATAAAGTTTGACTATTGAAAGGCCCGAAGCTCGAATCGCGAAGCAGATCTTGTTCGTCGATTTGAAAAGGGAAGATCCGATCCATCAATCTAAAGGGCACTAGAGCTAGGCTGTTGATTAGGAAGCATAATCTCAGAACAAAAGATCAATGGTCGCGCTCCATTGTGGGGTCGGAAGGTGTGCACGTTTTAAAATTTCAAGGGTGGGCCACAATCAGAATCGTGGTTTTTAGAAAGGGATGCGTGGTGGTTCATGGTGAATTGCGGGGACAAAAGTGGTTTGCTTTCAAACCACCCTTGGTTGCGCCTGCAATTGCGCAATTGCATAGGGTCATGGCCCTAGGTCACATTGAAGAAGGAGCAGGGGAACATGAGCTAACCCCTGAGCCCTGGAGAGCCAAATGCATGGAAGCCGTTAGCACAGACATGTGGCACCATTATGTTCTCGACACATGGTCACTCCCTGAGCATTAACTCTCGTTCAATCTCTGAGGAAAGGCAGTTAATGAAAGTAGAGCTGGTGGTTGAAACCTCAGCTCACTCCGTAAATGGAAGGCATGGAAGGCCCGACTGTGGGGACTGAATCCTCAGCCCGTGGTACCCATGTGGGCAGATTTTCCTGCAAAACCCATGTCAATCTGAGCTCACGTCTGACAGAGGGGTGCACATTTAGTTTGACAGAAGAACTTGCCAACACAAAGCTTTGATTGTAGTGACCAGGTCACACTCTTGGTAGTGGCATATTGTTCTGAGTATAAATAGATAGTTTTAATATTTTATTAATGTCATTAAATGGTTGAGCAGAGCTCCCTATTTTTGTAATGTTTTGATGCCAGAACTGTTCTCTGGTTATGTATAAGATTTGAGACTTTCAGATTAATAGAAGTCAGCCTCTTTTCATCTCTTTGTAAAAACTGTGCTAAAACACTCGGGCATGGAGGATGTAGTCAAGGGTTGTTATGCTGTTGTAATGTAGGTTTGATTGCAGTGGTATCGTGACCAATTTTAGTCAGCTTCCTTGTGATCTTTTTCCCTCTTACACTGAATGGCTCGGGCATGGAGGATCTAGTTGAGTTGCTGTAGCTGCATGGTGATGTAGGTTTGATCATTGCGCTGTTGTGACTGTGTTGTTTGGACATATTTCAATGTCTAAAACTTGAGCTTAAGAGTGATATTGAGTTTGAGTTTTTCTTCTCCAAGCTGCTTGAAGGCCTGATGCCCATAGCAGTCTTGTCCACCTTTCTTACTAAGTCTTCCCTCTTCTCACACTTAAACTCAATTCACTGACTGAAGTTAGTTGTGGCTCTCACTTCCCTGTACATTTCTTGTCCAGTTCTGTGTTGAACATCATTCATATATTGAGTTTTGTCCATTGAACTCCACTCATATAAACCAAACATCCACCAAAAAAATTGATGGGTACTGGGCTCATCCTCCTACAATATGAGGGTGACTATCAGTGCTAACATTTCATGGCACCGTTGTCGAGGAATGAATTGAAGAAATTTCCATGGGTAAGAACGACAAAGAAATTCTGATTCTGAAGGTGCATCAGAAATCAATACCTTGAAGATTGCAACTTGCACCTGACGACTCCATTGTTTTAGTTGTGGCTCCCAAAAGTAGACACACGAGTTCTACTACGCAACTGCCTCTAGCTACACCTGAAGTTGACCCAGAGAAGATTATCAAGAAAGGAAAGATTTCTCGAGAAGGCTTTAGCTACTGTCCCAGACTGAAAATCTCCCTGGGAGAACGATAATGACCATATCTAGTCTTTGATGGTGAACAAAGACCAGGCACTTTCAAACTGCATATCATTCACCTGACGACTCCATGTTTAAAAAATCTAGTGGCGACTCCATAGTTTTAAGAAGTCATATTTTCAGATGGAATCCATTTTGGCTCACAGGTTTGCTCCTTTTAATTTCTCTGATGTTCGTGGTTTCCAAATATTGTTCCTACTATCGATGACTGGGGTGATGTTTTGCCCATATTTAGAGAGCGTAAAGATGACAACCCTGCCGAGCATCTCCGTGAGTTTCATGAACTCATGCATTAATGGGAGATACATCATGAGGATGTATTATTGAAGATGTTCATGTTCTCATTAGCGAGAGATGCTCGTGAGTGGTATCACTCCTTGCCCCTTGTTAGCATCTCCTCCCTGGAACAGTTTCATGCAACTTTCAATGCTCACTGTCAAAGGTATTATTCCTCTGAGTTAATCTGTCATAGCTGTTGTGAGGAGTATAGAGGTGGCGTTTGGGACATGGTTCATTCTTGTGAAAGATGCGAGGATGAGGGACATCCCCTGGAGGAGATGATGGAGCTGATACAATCACTTTCTGCAAGTATAGAGGAATTGGAGGCAAATTTTTCTTGTCACTCTTAAAAGAAAATGCAGAGGATATTATGTTCCTGGAAACAAAGGTTCTTTATAACTCTACTTATGATGAAGAAGTGATGAT
>JASDQU010228853.1:0-11906 GCA_032191745.1 Picea mariana | reverse complement strand
TAATGACAAATGGGTAAGTATCTCTGCACCAGTCCTTTGAAGGTTCAGAATTCGGCGGATCAACCCCAAAATGCATTGTGTATCTATTAGAGCATCTGATAAGAATGAAGGTGACCATGGCATACTTGGTCATTAAGGCTATTCTCTTAGTGCTTTGGCCCTCCATCCTCTTCACTCATGTGAGAGGCCTCGTCCTCTGGTTTTGGCTGCTTGGGCTCACTCCCATCTTAATGATGAGGAGATGGGAGCTAGTGGCCAGTATTTATGGCTCTGCCCAGCTCATCACCGCGTGTCCAGCCTATTCTGTGTGTCACCCCATCTGGGGATTGGAAATACTTTTTGGCAAGAGCATGACATCGGTCTGAGATATCTGAGTTTATAGAGATGTGTTCCTCCCAGTAGATGCATTTTGTCTCTTTTGCTACCCCTTCATTTGCCAGGAAGTATGCTACCCTATTTGCATCTCTTTTTACATGAGAGGGGTTAATGTTGAGGTTAGTTCTAAGGAGGGCTCTGAAATCCCTTAGTATCCTTGAGAGTCGCCAGCTGCGTGAGATTTTCATCGGTCTTTCCCCATGGATGATTTTGGTGATTAGCTGGATGACAATTTGTGAGTCCCCCTCTAGGATGAGCTTGTGGCATTTTTTATCAATTACTACTTGGAGACCTTGCAAGAGGCCCATGAGCTCTACCGCATTATTTGTGGTTTCCCCCAAGTATCCTGCTACCAGACAGAGGATCTCGCCATTGACGTTTCTGAGAATGTCACCATATCCCGTTGGTCTCGGGTTTCCTTTGGAGGCCCCATCGAAGTTGATCCTTATGAAATCTGTTGGAGGGGGGGACCAGGTGGTTAGGATGCTATGCTGACGCTTAGGTGCATTTACCGTAATTTGATTAGTCAGATTAGGCTTCTAGCTGTGGAGTATGAATTGCTCCACTAGGTTTCATTTTAAGTCCTCTGGTTTCCAGGGTTTGCTTCTAATAGTTTCCTTGATGAGCATGACAATTTTCTCCCAAGTTAGGGCTGGTGTGGAGGATTTGGAGTGAAAGATTCTTTTGTTTCTTTCTTTCCAAATTTTCCAGAGAATGAATCCTTGGAGGAGTTTCCAAATGTATTCCAACAGAGGATTGTTGTAGGTAAGTGAGTCCCAGTTTTCAAGATTATCGCTGATGTTGCTTCTGTCTCGATTGGATTGGGGCATTGCTTGAGCTCCTTGATCCCAAATCCATTGAATGAAGGGACACATGTTGAATAAATTCTCCTTGGTTTCCTCTTGTTGTTGACATAAGCCACATATTGAGGGTCCGATGAAGCCTCTTTTTCTAAGGTTGTCCTAAGTTAGGACATGATTGTGTGAAATAATCGAAAGAAAGGTGGACACCTTGGGCCAAAGTACCAGACTCCAGACCTTGTTCCATATGTTCCCTCTATCATGATTCTGGTAATTTCCCTATAGGTAGTAGGCCTGTTTGATTGAGAAATTGCTAGTGGTGGAGTTCTCCCATCTAAGAATGTCCAGGCCTTCTCGATTGGGGATTTTTCGGTGAATTGCATAGTGTTGCCAGGCTTGTAGGTCTAAGTCCTCTGGGACCATTTGCTCCCGAGTAGAGGTTTTCCAATGATGCCATTGCAGTCTCTGATCGACAGGTTTCCAAAAATCCTTCACCTTTAGAAATATGTCCTGGTTTAGAGCTTGTCTGAAGGGGTTAAGTTCTTCCAAGTCACTTAAAGGTTTGATTTGTTGCCACGAGTCCTGCCAGAACAAAGCACTTTCTCCATTTCAGATCTCCCAAAAGTCATGTTTTTGCACCAGGTTTCTGCTTTGCCAGGATGTGTTTCAAATGTTGGATCCTTGTATTTGGTCATTGTGTCTGATGAGTTGGTTTTCTTGTGTGAGAGGAGCATAGTTATACTTCCATATTTGCACCCACAAAGCATTTGTTGTCTTTAACCATTTCCACCACATTTTGTCTCCCATAAATTTGTTGAGTTTCCCTGGATCACGAAGTCCCAGTCCTCCCATACTTTTGGGTGTGAAGATCTTGTCCCATCCTACTAGTGCCCATTTCTTGTTTGGTTGGTGCCCATTCCAAAGGAATTTGTGTTGAAGGTTCTTTGTTTCTTTGATGACCTTCTTTGGGGCTGCCAAGGCTGTGAAAAGGTAGGTAGGCAGGGTTTGTAGGACAAATTTGAGTAGGACCAATCTGGCTGCAATGTTGAGGGGTCTGAAGGTCCAGTTGCTTAGCCTGTTGGAGATGGAAAGAAGTAGGTTGTCCTAGGAAACAGATCTTTCTTTCGTGCATGGTTAGGGGAATTCCTAGATAGTTGGACGTAAGGGATCTCTTGGGTATTCCTAGGAGTCTGGAGATATGATTTTTGATCGCTCTCGGAGTGTTGAAGAAGTAGAGTTTGGATTTTTCTAGGTGGAGAGTCATGCCTGAGGCCTCTATAAAATCAGAGAGGATGAAATTTCATTTGTTTGCCTCAATTGCGGTTGGGGTTTTCATGAGGAGGGTGTCATCAACAAATTGACTATGTGAGGGTGCCGGTTGGATATTGTGCAAGGGAAAGCTATTGAGGGATCCTTCCAGGACCGTTGACTTGATATAACATCCCATGCCTTCCGCCATGAGCACAAACATAAATGGAAAAAGGGGGCCACCTTGTCCAATGCCTCTGAATGGGGAGAATGGTTGGGATGGAACCCCATTGACTAGAATGGAGAAGAAGGTTGAGGATGTAAGGTTTAAGATCCAATTTACCCATTGCTGATTGAATCCAAAGGATTCTAGAATGGAGCGAAGGTACTGCCAGCTGACTCTGTCCAAAGATTTTGAAAGATCTATTTTGATGAGCATACGTGGTGATTTTGTCATCTTGAGAGAGTGGATGACCTCGTGAGCCAGTATGAAGGTGTCCATAATTTGTCTTCCTTCTACGCAACCTGTTTTTTCCTTGGAAATGACAAAGGGAAGAATTGGCTTGAGGTGTTTTGCAATCACCTTTGTAATGATTTTATAGATAACATTACAGAGAGCAATTGGTATGAACTATTTGGGGTTAGTGACTTGATCCTTTTTCAGAATAAGGGTGAGAAAGGTAGCATTGAGGGCAGAGAGGACTTGTCTTGAATTTATAGATTCCTTCACTACCTGCCAAACCTCTTCCCTAATTATGTCCCAGTAGTGTTGGAATAAGTCAATGGTGAATCCATCTAGGCCTAGGGCCTTTCCTGAGGGAATTTATTTTACTGCCTGGTCCACTTCTTCTTGCGTGATAGGTCTCATCAATGCTGTATTCTGTTCAGGAGTCACCAAAGAGGGGATGTGACTGGTTACGCGCCTGATTGTTGCATTTCTATCCTCCCTGGTTTTTGTTAGGAGGTCTCTGTAGTAGTTGTTGATCTCTACTTCTATTTGGGTGTGTTACCTTATTGGGTTTCCTTGGGCATCCTCTAGATGAGTAATTCTGTTTATGTACCCACGATGCACCATAGCTTTGTGGAAGAAATTTGTGTTCTTTTCCCCCTCTTTGAGCCATTGTACCTTGGATTTATGCCTCCATAGAATTTCCTCTTGCTTTCTCCTTTCCTCCAGCTGTGCTTGAAGCTTCTCCTCCTCTTTCAATAGATCAACAGTTTGGGTTCCTGAAATGAAATTTTTTTGTATCTCTACTTGTTTTTTCTCTATGTCCTGCATGCTTTGGAATATATTTGCAAAGGTATGTTTCTTCCAGTGCTTTAGCAATTTCTTGAAGTTTTTGAGGAGCAGCTAGAATTTGTACATGCATGTACCATGATCTATTTCTTCTTGAGCCCACCAGAATTTTGCAAGCTGATGAAAGTCAAGGTGTGAAAGCCATAATTTCTCGAACTAAAAGGGTTTGTATTTGGGTGTTTCCCTGGTTTATAGGAAGAAGGCTACTGGCCAGTGGTACGACCCCTCTTTTGGGAGAATAAGAATTAACATATTTGCGTCTACTTTTCTTAATTCTTCAGCCACAAGGAAGCGGTCCAGACGGCAAGCAACATGCTAGTGCCTTGACCTATGGTTGGACCAGATGAAGGTGCCATTGCTATTTTCAATGTCTACTAGCCGTAATTGATCAATGAGGGTTTTGAACTTACCACTGTTCTGCTCGAGTCTTTTGTTCCCTTCTATTTTTTCTTCCAGTGACAGGATGATATTCAATTCTCTACCTAGGATCCAGTTGGGCATGGTCAACAATGTTTTTATGTGGGTTAGCCGCTCCAAGAGTTTGTCTTTTTCCTTCTGGCTTTGGGGTCCATAGATGTTTGTAATAGCCCCCTCCTGAGTCAAACCTGTGACATTGAAGTGGCCAGTTACTATGCTTATAGTGGAAAAAGGTCTTCTTAGAGTGATGTGGCAAGGGTTCCATAGTATGGCCAGACACCTTGAAGCCCCTGTGGAATCTGTAAGTATGAAATCACAGCCCCTCCAAATGCGTTGGAAGATGGTTTCGGCCTCTGCCCCAACACATTTTGTCTCCTGTAACATTAGGATATATGGATTTTCTGCTTTGATGCAGTCTTGGAGGTTCCTTTGTTTAGATTGACCATTAAGTCCTCTAATGTTCTAGGTAATGATCTTCATCATAATGAGGATGGTGTTGGGTGGAGGTATCCCTCTGAAAGATTTTGAATCTTTCCTGAATTGAGCATGAGATTGGTTGCCTCCTTGATGAGTTGATGTGCTAATTTCCATCACCTTCTTTTGTTCTCTCACGGTATCCTCTTTGAATCTGAGCTTGGATCTGTGACTATACCTGGGCATGCTGTGGATCCTGCGGTGGAGTCAAGAAAGACCTTATGTAACTTTCATAGTTTCTCTTCAGGGAGGGCATGCAGATCCTTTTGATTAAGGGCTTCCTCAAGTCTTTCTAGGTCAATACCTGCGAGATCTTGATCATCCAGCTGCATTAAGGTGTCTCCATCTATGCCTCCATTCTCTTTTGAGTTGATTTTGTTATTTGGGCCAGAGGATGAAGGGGCTTGGTTCTTTCCTTTTCCTTGTTGTTGTGGTTTGTGCGAATCTTAGATTTCTTCATCTTCTAGTAGCTGATTCAGAATCTCATAGGATTTTTTTGTCGATATCTTGCGTTTGGGGTCTAGATTCTACTTTTTTAGAGGGGTTTTTTTTCCTTCCTGTGACAATGGTGAAGTCATCTTTCTGTTTGATATCATTGGCCTTGGATGTATGGATATTCAGAGGGAAATCTCTAAAGAGGTGGTTGTGTTCATGGGATTTCCTTCAGCGGAAAGGGATATGTTCGTAGTCCAACATTTGTTGCTAGTCCTCATCCTGGTATTCCAGAGTTATCGATCCCGGTAGAGCCTTAGAGATGTTCATGTATACAGAGATTCAGGTGTATGAAGTGTATTTCCTTTTCTTTGTTGCTTCCAATGTTTTGACGTAGTTACCCACTGTGTTCCCCATTCCCATAAGGATTTCCTCTAGCCAGAACTCTTGCAGAAAGGAGTATAATCGGATCCAAACTGGAGCCATGGTGAATTCCTCCTTGTATGGGTTGAATCTCTCCATCCAAAAACACAAGAATAACCCTACCGAGTTGTATAAGTATGGTCCGTTCTCAAAGATTCGGTCCCTATCTTCTGGGTTGTACAAGATGATTGTGAAGAAACCCCTAGAGGTGAGTTGAACCTTGTAGTCCCCTTTAGGGTTCCACCAGTGTTTTATCTAGCCGTTTAGGTCACGTTTAGATGACCACAGTCCCAAAAACTTACTAATGAGGGCATGTTCTCTCATTAATTGTGTGTGTTCACCCACTCTTGTTGAACTTATTAGATATCTCAGTGGTTTGTCCATTTGCGGAATGCACTTGTGAGGATCCCACCCGCGAGGTGCTTTTGGATGGGATGTGTCGGCTTCCACATCCATTTCCTTCCTAAGTCCTTGTTCTCTGACAAGGAGATGATCACGTAGCTGCAATGGTGGCTTGAATGGTGGTCATTTTTCTCTTGTTCTAGATCTATCATTGGTCGTAACGTTGCTATATGAGGGGGGTTTCCCCCCCTCTTCCATTTTCATTCTGACGGATCAAACCCAGGATATGTCTGTGCCAAATCATAGCAGGTGGTAGATTGCATGACGTCTCGATCCATTCATGCAGCCTAGTGTGCAGAGTAGTTTCTTCAGAGTGCTAGGGTTTCCACCATCAATCCTAACCAGAATTTAGTTATTGTTATTCTTAAGTTTAGTAATAAAGATGTTAATAAATATGTTTAATAATAAATATATTAATAAATGATGTGTTTATTTGTTGTTTAGGCGTATTTCACCACTAAAAATTTTACTATGTTAATTTCATACTGTAACCTTTGGATAATTAAATCAAACCTTATAACAAATTCATTGAATCTCAATAAATTTGGGGTTGTCATTTTATATTAATTCTTTCTGAATTTTATGAAATTCATGTTGTATATTATGGACTTTAGTGATTATATATAATATATATTATAGAATATATGAAATCCATGTTGTATATCATGGACTTAAATAATTATATATAATATATATATTATAGAATATTGAATATATTATTTAAAATATTTTTCTTAATATTTTAAAATTATAGAAAATGTATAAAGTTTATATGTATTCTTTTAAATTAATTTAAATTTAAGATCATATGTTATGAAAGTGCTCAGAACAAGTATAATTTTAATATTCCTTTTATTTAATATATCGCATCACTTCAAAATTCATATGTTTTTCACAAAGGAAACACTTAGATTATTTTTTTAAAGCTTCACCAAAACATCCTTTTCATAACATGTCGAAAATAAACCAACTTTGTCATGGGACTAACATGTGTTAATTTGTCGAACATAAATAAATGTCGAAATGTGTCTCACATCACCTTATTATCGCAATGTGATGAACATTTCTTAACGTTGCAATTTGATACACATATACCAATTGTGGCAATGTGAAAGACTTTTCCAAACGTCAAAATATGTCAAACATAGTAACCTCACAATATACCAAACATAGTAACATAGCAATGTGATGAACATATACAAACATTGCAATGTGATGAACATAACCATGTTGTCGCAATGTGAAAAAATTATACGAACATCATATTTCGACATAGACCTATCATCACAAACATAGTAATGTCGAAATGTGACAAACATATACAGATGTCGCAATTTGGTGAACATAGTTGTGTCCTCGCAATGTGATGAACATAAAAGAACATCATATTTCTACAAACATAGCCTTATCATCCCAATGTGATGAACATAGACCTATCATCATAAACATAGTAATGTCGCAATGTAACAAACATATGCATATGTCACAATCTGATTAACATAGAACTTTCGTCACAATGTGACGAGCATAAATGGATTTGACAACTTAATGACTATAGTAACGTCACAATGTGACAAATATATATGGATGGTGCAATGTGATGAACATAGCCTTGCCATCATAATGTGCAGAACATACACAGGTGTCACAATGTGAGGAACATAGCCCTGTCATTGCAATGTGACGAGCACAACCCTATCATCACAAACATAGTCATGTCACAATGTGATGAACATATGCAGATGTCGCAATGTGATGAACATAGCCCTATCATCGCAATGTGATGAACATAAATGGATGTTGCAATTTGTCAAACATAGTAATGTTGGAATGTGACAAACATATGTCGTACGTCGCAATGTGATGAACCTAGCTTTGTCGTCACAATGTGATGAGCATAGCCATATCATTACAATGTGACAAACATTTAATATAATGATACTTGCTTAATATATTATCAATTTATTAATGTATTTTTAGTGCATTACTTTATTAATGTAGCATATCATATTAATGCATTAATGATTATTGTATTAATTGAATTAATGTACTCATTAATATTGAGTTAATGAATGGATGCTTTAATGTAAAATTGTAATACATTAATGTTTTGTATTTATGTAATAATGTTATAAATTAGTTTTAACGTACTTTTATTTTATTAACATATTAATACTTTAATAATGTATTATTTAATATTGTATTAACATATTTACTAATTTTATTAATACATTATAAATAATTCAATTTATACATTACATTAATTAAATCATGTACTTTACATTATTATTAATTAATTAATACATTACATTCATACAATAAGTTATACATTAATCTCTCAATACTTTAATTATTTTATTAATCTCTTAATACAAAAATACTACATTGCAATAGGAAGCACAAAACCCTACATTGCAACGTCGCAATGTGATCGCAATAGTAACATTTTAATCTCACAAACATAGTAACATCGCAATGTGATTATCATAAATAGATGTCACAATGTGACGGACATAGCCATGTTGTTTCATTTTAACGAACATATCCTCATGACACAATGTTACACACATATCATAATGTCACAATGTGACAAACATTTCCAGAGATCGCAATGTGATGAACATAACCCCTTGTCGCAATGTGATGTACAGAAACCAATATGGCATTATGAAAAACATTTCCATATGTTGCATGTGATGAATATAACCCCTTGTCGCGATGTGATATATAGAACCCAATGTTGCAATGTGACAAAGATTTTCAAACGTTGCAATGTGACGAATATAACCCCTTATCACAATGTAATGTGTAGAACACACTGTCACAATGTGACAAACATAACCCTACATTGCAATGAAATGAACATTTCCTCACGTTGCAATGTGATGAGCATTGCAACGTCGATATCTAACGTTCATGCTCATACCTCATTATGTTACAAAACTCTTTCCTTTGTTACAATGTGCACAACTTTCTAACGTCACAATGTTATGCACATAGACCCATCATCACTATGTAATGAACCATAGCACCACAATGTGGTATACATGCATATCCTGACGTCACAATGTCACAAACATTTCCATATGTCGCAATGTGACAAACATAACCCCTTGTTGCTATGTGGTGCATAGAACCTAATGTCCCAATGTGGTAGAAATAGCCCAACATTATAATAACAAACATAGCCCAACATCACATTCATACAATAAATTATACATTGATGTTTTACTACATTAATTTATAAATTACATTAATTTTTTAATTATTTAATAAATTTAATACTTGTAATTATTATTTTATATATTAATTTATATAGCATTGATGTATTATTTTATTAAGACATTAATACTTTAGTACATTAATGTATTATCCCATCTATGTATTAATACATTATTAATATTTAATTATCTTATTAATGTTTAATTATTTTATTAATATTTTAATATTTTATTAATTTATAAAAAATGTTTTAAATTAACTTAATAAAATATAAAAATAAAATGTAAATTTAATGTATTAATACTTTCTTAATATATTTTTAATTTATTAATGTAATGTTTAAATTTAAATGCTAATATTTTAATAAATATTAAATATTAATAATTAACTTAATAAAATATAAAAATAAAATGTAAATTTAATGTATTAATACTTTCTTAATATATTTTTAATTTATTAATGTAGAATATGGTGTTAATGTATTAATGATTATTATATTAATTGTTTTAATATATTAATGTATATTGTATTAATGAATTGATATTTTAACGTAAAAATTAGTATATAAATGTTTTTTATTTATATAATAATATTGCAAAGTAGTTTTAAAGTATTTTTAAATTATTATTATATTAATAGTTTAATAATACATTATTTATATTAATAATTTAATGATGTATTATTTAGTATTGTATTAACTTATTTAATAATTTAATTAATACATTACATTAATATATATTAATATATAAAAAGTTTAATTTATACATTATACTAATTAAATTATATACTTTACATTATTTTTAATCAATTAATATATGTTATACATTAGTATTTTAATATTTTAATTTCTAAAATACATTAATTTTTTTATTTTATAATATTTTTATATTGAATACTAATAATTATATCTTATACATTAAAAATATATCATTAATATATTATTTAATTAATACATTAATTTGGTACATTATTGTATTATCTAATCAATATACTAATGCATTATTAATATTTTATTATTTTATTAATTTTTTAATATTTTTTTAATATACAAATACTTTAATATTTTATTTTATTTTATTAATTTTTTAATATTTTATTAATATACAAATAATGATTTATTGTATTAATATTTCAATATAATAATATAATAGTGAAATGAGATACCTAGTGTGAATTGCAGAATCTCGTGGAATCATAGAGGTTTTTGAAACGCAATTTATGCTCGAGGCCTCGGTCTAGGGCAGTGTCTGAACGTCGCTTCAGAAATGATTCTCAGCAACGGATATCTTAGCTCCTGTCACGATTATAAATATATTTTTATTTTATTAATTTATTGTAAGACTTTATTAAAATATTAATGTATTTATAATGTAATAATATATTAATTAATTAATACAATATATTATTGAACTATTTATTAATTAACCTTTTATATTAATTAAATGTTTTGATACTTTAAATTTTACATTATATTAAGTATTAATTAATCAATGCATTAATATTTCAATATATCAATTTATTTAAGTATTAATATATTAATTAATTAATAAATCATTAATATATTAATTCATTTATATAATATCACATTAATTTATTTATACACTATTAATATATTTTTGCATTACTAATGTATTATTTTATTTATTAATTAACCTCTTACATTAATGTATTAATATTTTAATTTTTACTTTACATTAAAGTATTAATTAATCAATATATTAATACTTCAATATATTAATTTATTTAAGTATTAAAATATTAGTTAATTAATAAATCATTAATATATTAATTCATTTATATAATATCACATTAATTTATTTATACACTATTAATATATTTTTGCATTACTAATGTATTATTTTATAATTTATTTAGTAGTAATGCAATTGAATGTAATGTTTAAATTTAAGTGTTAATACATTAATTTATAAATTACATTAATTTTTTAATACATTTAATATGTCTATTTACTATCTTATATATTATTTTTTATATCATTGTATTATTTAATTAATACATTAACATTTTAATACATTAATGTATTATCCCATCAATATATTAAAATTTTATTATTTTATTAATGTTTTAATACTTTATTTATTTTTATTTTTTTTAAAAGTGGAACCTGCTATATTAGATTAACAAAATTTTTTGACAAAATATACAGTGGTATAGGTCTAATGTCACCAAAAATGTTGTCGATTACCGGAAACCAGTATAGGTGGAGAGCAAATAGCAGTAGCATGATAAAACAGGAAGTAAAGTAGCATCTGTCCTGCCCGGAGGAAACCAGGACATATGTCTATAGTCCAAATGCACATNAACCTAGGTACCCAGTGACCTGTCGTCCTCGTCAGTCTGCCACGTGGACCCAGTCGGGATGGCAAATGCCTGCGCGCAGAGGGGGCACTTCCGCTGAGCTGGAACATTGGAATATGCATCGAGGAGCAAGTGCAGGTGATGGCCCATGAGAAGGGCCCTATGCTCCAGGTCAGACATGTGACCTCAGAGGTCGAACACCAGAGCCAGGTGCTCTGCACGGAGGAGAGAGCCACGCATACCGCCACCCACATCGCTGAGGGAAACATTCCTCGAATCCACTGTTGCTCCAAATCCAACATCGAACTCCCTCTGCTCCGCATCATCCTCTGCAGCCTTCGTCTCTGCTCCAGTTACCTGCATGTCGTGGCTGGTGGGATTGTTGTCGCCCGACGAGGGGATTTTTTCAACAATGCAGCCGGGGATATAGTCTTCCTGTGCCAAATTGGGTCTGCTTTCCTCCCGGTGAGTCGCCTCAATGGCGCAGGGCTCCTCTG
>JASDQU010228852.1:0-11355 GCA_032191745.1 Picea mariana | reverse complement strand
TAGACAACAATTGAGCATCTTGACAACAATTGAGCATCTCAACAACAATTGTGGAGCTGGGTTGAAGACTTAGCAGATTTGGGCGAAGGAGAAGATCTTTGCCTTGAGCTTGAGGATTGGACAAGGAGAGAAGTTATGAACAAAAATAATACGTTTGACATAGGGAAGTGCATATTGAGTGTTGCACACAACGGTTGCACTGATCACCCGAATAATGCAAAACTTGGGGGTTGAAATGTGCATAGACATGGAAGAATGGACGAAGTAAGAGCAAAATG
Source organism: Picea mariana (assembly GCA_032191745.1). Taxonomy (NCBI): domain Eukaryota; kingdom Viridiplantae; phylum Streptophyta; class Pinopsida; order Pinales; family Pinaceae; genus Picea; species Picea mariana. The sequence continues at coordinate 11,077 of JASDQU010228852.1, read as the reverse complement.
GACAAGTCAACATGGTTCAATACTTGGGAAATTTTCAATTTGGTGCATGGGTTGATGCAACAAAGTTGGGAAGAGGACATTTGTTTTGCAGATGAAGAGGTCAGACTAACTTTGGGAAGAGATTGTGCATAGATGAAGTGATATGATGGAGGCAAATTTGGGGTATCCATTTTGACACGAAACTTAGGGTTTCCAGTAGCAGTTGGGATGGAGACATGAGTTTGGGTAGAGTTGGAGATCACAAATTTTGGAGATTTGTTGGGATGACAACGACTTGGAGTGGGAGAGGATGTAAGGCTTGGAGTGTCTAGGATGAGCGCGTGCTCCTCCACCACAGACCAAGACAAACAAGTTAGGAAAAAAAAATCACTCTGTTTAGTTCAAGTAGGCACATGTCTTCTTATAAGGCGAAGCTGTGGTTCCTTGGGTGCATGCCGCACCAAGGACCAACTTCACTGAAGATTGTTTTATGGATATGTAGGCATAAGGTGGGTGCCCCACCAAAGAGACAGGTCAGATAGAGCGTTGGTTGGGTGCTTTGGCAGGAAAGACGTCGGTCCAACCAGATGGAAGGAAAACTTGAATGGGCGAGCTCGGTCACCTTGGGAGAAATGACACGCCAAGAAGAGAGACCAAGGAGACGTGTGCCATACGCTTGGCCAACGAAGAGGTTGAACGATCGGTCATGGGCATGAATTGGGTGCCCAAATGAAAGTGATGTGTAGGCTAGGTGAAAAAGGGTGTGCTTGGGTGGAGTTCGTCGACTCACCCAAGGGATGCGTGCCTGTTAGGAAAAATTCGGCCGAAGAGTCAAAGTGAATAAGTTGTTAAAGGTTACGCCCCCTCTAAGGCAAAGAGACATGTTGGTTGGGAGAGTTGGGCACCTAATTATAGCCAAGGGAGAGATCAAACGAAAATCATCCAAGAAGTGGTAGAGAAAGATGTGATTTGAAATTGTCTAATTGTGGGGATTACAAGTTGCACCATTTTGAGGCAAAGACAACATGCATTTCAAAGATGAAGAATGAAGGAGAAGAGTTTCATTTAGAATTTTGACCGAGACAATGAAGGAAAGGCATCGAGTGACTCGTCGAAGAGGATTCTTTGTGTTTTCACACAAGTTCTTTGTGTAACTGAGTAAAATATCCCTTGTAAAATTTCTTTGTGTGTGGCATGAGCTAGGCTCGATACACTACATTTTTTGTAGTAAGAATTCGAGTATCAGGCAGATTTGGCTGCCCACATGCATTTCATTGTTATTGTGTATGGATGTTATTTATTTGTTGAATTATGTAAGTATAAGAAACAAACATAAGTGATAAGTAATAAATGAAATGAAGAAGTAAGGCATTGTTCAGGCCAAGTAAATTGGTGTGGCCTTGCCGTCAAGTTGAGCAACCACGGTGTCACAAGATGTTGGGAATGTTGGATGATTTTTCCATCCAACCGAAGGTTCTCCAACACCCTGACACTATTGTTAGGCATCAAAATCATAAACGTAACAAGATTTTAATGGCAAAGAAAATAAAACCAAGAAAAAACCAGACACAACAAAAATCACATCAATTGACACAATGATTTATGTGGAAACCCAATACGGGAAAAACCACGGGGAAATGATAATCGATATTCTTATTATTCAAGGGAGAATTACAATAGCCAATGATAGGCATACAACCATACTCTCCTCTCTTCCCACACATTGTGCTACACTAATTGCTCACTTCACCTCTATGGGTATGCTTGTATATATAGCATCTATCAAACAATTACACAAACTAATTACAATATGATCCACCAGTTACACAAATTGTTCACTGTAGTGTGCATGCATGCACATTCTATTTTTAGCCGACGTGCATGCAACCACATGGTAAATTAGTTGGCACGTTTTCAATAACTATGCCTTTTAGTATCATCGACCCTGATTACAGAGCCTAAAATTGAGGGGATCAAGAGAGTCGAACCAGTGACCTCCCTAACTTATCACCGGGGGAGAGTTCTCACGTATGGCGCAAGATCGCTTGAGCTAACCCTCAGGGCTAGTAGGTATTATTAGTTTATTTTCATAGGAAAAAGAATTTTTCTTTTGGTTCTATACTATCACATTCTTCTTTATGAGGTGAATAATTGCACCCATGATGCTTAGGCATTGCACATTTCATTGATATATCATATGTATCAAGCCCAACAAAGGATTTCGATTTTAAGTTCTGTAATTGATGTTGAATATATATTTAACTTGTCATTAATTTGACATAATGATTATTTTGTTTTGAATGAATTTGCTAAATTCTATTAATCATGAAGAATATTATGATTTGAAGTTCTTAAGACTACGTGGTTGTTCATCAAGAGAGAATGGAGATATTAATAATGCATTAATACATAGTTGGGAAGAGAGGCTTATCATTTTTTGGGATCCACTGTTACAAGGAAAATCTCTCTATGGCTAGGGGTAAACCACAACATACAGAAATGAATGCAGAAATCAACTCTAATCTCAAGTATTCTATATAAAAAAAATGCTAACAAGACAAGATAAAATACCTACCTCATCCAGAAGTTTGATGAAGTCCACCGTTGAGCACTTGACTCAAATCAATACACCTGCAACTTGTCCTCAACAACCAAGAAACACAAGCATATGGTGATAATGTATAATGTTAGCACATTCGATAGCATAATCCATCAACATTCATAACAAATACGCCCATGGAATACAAATTCAAATATTTGCAAGATATTAATTGAACGAGAAAAGAGTATTTCTATTAAAATGTAATCAAAAGAAATGAATGAATTACAAACTTCCGTGTCAGCACGGTTCAAAATTGAAAAACTAAGTCCCTTCCAGTTGGGCCTCCACCACTTCAATCCTCCACCAAAGGCAATCTCATATAAGAGAGACAATGAGGTTCTCAATCAAGTAGGGAAGAGATTGGGCACTGAACAATGTGTTCAGACTTAAAAGGATAAAGGGATGTTGACTCAATATGAAGTGAATAATTTCTCTAGAGTAAATTTTCTCTCAAAGTTGAATTCTTCTCCTCTTTTCCATAGCTCGGATTTGGCCCATTTATAGCCTTCAAGTGGAATTGAAGGGCCGAGTCAGAACATTTCCAGTATATGGAAGGTCAAGGATCATGGATCTCGTAACGTGACATGGAAACCCAACACCATTTTTTAATTTTGGGCACAAAACCTGTACACAGGCTGTAGTGGTGCAACCTGCACATATGCATGCTGTATAATATATAGGGCGTGTATATGTGGAAAAATAATGTTTTTAGCTTTGGGATTTTCAAAAAGAGACTTCAAGTCTGCATAGGGAAATTGAACAAATCATTGTGAACAAATTTGCATAGGGTGAGGAAAATCTTGCTATAATAGATGGCCCCTAATGTGTGAGGTCAGAGGAGTATTTTTGATGGACGAAATACATTATAATACCCAGAAGTGGAGCAATGGAGACCCAACTAGATGAACTAGTTGCTCATTAGAATATTACAATCTATACTGACTTTGCGCACATGGATGCCAATTTGAATTACACTGCAGATCCATGTCAAAATATACCAAACAACTATTCATGGCCATGAGAAGGCAATACAAAGGTGGCTACATGCCAAAGGATGTCATAGTCACAGACATAACCCATTAAAACCAGTCTCAAAATCATATGAAGATATATGTATACAATGGAGTACAATCTAATCTCCCATGATCACTGAAGTCACATAGGTAATGGTCCAATGAAAGATAGCAATAACTCAGGAAAGATGGGACTATGAAATGATGTCTTCAAGTCTTCTACACGATCCGCCAAAGGTGCAAGTCTACATCGTGTGAATAAAGGAGTTGAGTTCGAACACAACGAGACTTCGTTTGATTACCGATCATTAAGGTATGCCATTAACAAACACGAGACAACCTACCGATAATGAAAGTAGGTATCAGGGCACCAAGTACATTCTTACAAGTGTGAATAAAGGTGTCGGGATCGAACACTTGAAGAATCCATCGATAAGGGGACATTGATGTATTCCCAACTAACGATGGTGAGAGAACCTTCCACTAATGACTGCAAGCCTCTAGGTCTCGTCTCCAGAATAGATGGGCTGAAGTCGATGGAAGGAGACCTGCTGAAAAGAGAACATTGAGGCATCTCTCATCAGTCAACATGAGGTACAAAGCATGAGCTTGATGATTTGGAGGAAATCAGATGAAGAACATGTTCATGAACCAATGGACTTGTGTGTCTTTCACGTGTGCCAGATGCAAGCAGTACACACAAAAGAACCTCTAAATAACAACCAATAAGGAAAACTATTGACAAAGGTGAGGAAACCACCAATAAGGATAATGGCATCCAAGACACTACACAAATCCTAATGTGTGAATAGATTTATTTCCTTCGAACACAAGGGAAACCACCCAGTCAGTGACCAAAGATGAAATGTTGACTATTGGGTTCAAGGTTACCTACCAAGGATGAAAGTAAGACCAGGATGCACAATAGGACTACAAATTCATGTAACTCTGAGACACACTGAGGGTATGGCTGACATGAAAAGTCAAGAGTTCCGAGGAATGGCCGACACTGGTTGACATACATCCTTTGAAAAATAGCATGAGACATATGGAAGACTCTGGCAACATAGACTCAATGATGAAACTTTGAGATGCAGGAGGCATCAATCAAACTTTCCATAGGGACTGGAAGAGTAACCAGTCAGGGGAGTAAACTCTCTATAACGAGATCAACTTCCTAAGGTCATGCTAAACCCAAAATTGATGACATGTGGACTCAAAAATTTCATGCTTTGCTCAAAGGCGACACAACTGCTGCCAATATAAGATAATATTCTTTTCCCGTCTGTCTTTTTTTTGTTTTTTCATAGTCAAATGAATGCTATGATACAGAGGAGGAAACAAGTGGTGCAAGTAATAAATCTAGTTCCAACAGTGGAACATACCTATGCTCAATGCAAGGAGGTGCATGCGAGAGATGGACACTCGGGGGAATGTTTCCTCTTGGGTACAAGGTGTCAAGCTGCAAATGATATAAACAAGGCTTTGCTTGGATGATGATGCGAACTGATGAGGTGAAAGGCTTATAACGTAAAAGAGAGAACCGACAATAGGATCAATACTACAAGCAGGAGAATGATATGCAATTACAACTTAACGATAAAACATTTCCTTTTTTGTAATCTTAGTCTACTTGGTTTGAAAAATGAATAAACTTACACCAAATAGACGTCCTTTCAAATCCAATTCATGAGTTTGAAAGAGACAAGTTCACTCAACAATATTTTTTCTTTTTAAAAGAGTCGGAAAAGAGCTTAACCAAGAGTCATGACCTTTCAAATCCAATTAACGAGTGTGAAAGAGACAAATTCACTCGACAATCTTTTCAATTTTTAAAAGAGTCGAAAAAGAGCTTAACCAAGACTCGTGGATGTTGTTCTAAGTAGCATATAATGGGGGAGGCCAAGGCTCCCGAGCAGGATTTTTGTCGAAATTCAACAACTCACAGATAGCTCACACAAGCTTGGGAAAACCCAAAGCTTTCCAAGTCGAGGAGGATAAAATAGTTGCATAGGTTACCTTATCTACAATATATCGAAGAATGCCCTTTATCTAAAAGGGTGTAGAATAAGGAAGTCGAGGCTCTACAAGATCGTTCCAATCAAAGAAAACCACCCTATGACTTGGAGGGAGAGTACTTAGAGAGAGTATAATGCTCCCTTGTTCAGAAGGTACAAGACTAGAAATTCTAAGGACATGGTCGAAGGACACATCACCCTCCAAAATAAGAGTGGGATTGACCAAAGATTGCATTGACAATGTCACTTCCTTAGGCTTGTCACTCTCCAAGAGAAGAGTGGGATTGAACAAAAATTGCATTGGCATGACCACTTCTTAAGCCATTGGTTGAATAGGATACCAGACAAGAAGGTCAAGAGATGCATCTTCCCCCAAAACAAGAGTGGTGTCAGTCGAAGATTGCATCGACAAGACCGTTGGTTGAACATGAGGCAAGGCAACAAGGTCAAGAGATGCATCACCCCCTAAAGGAAGAGGGGTGTCAGCCAAATATTACATCGACATGACCGCTGTATCAACCAAATAAGGTTGGGAAACCAAATACGACTTGAAACCCGAAGGGCCGCCAGGTAAGGACCATGCTTCTGGTACCACAACAGTAGTAGGGCACAAACGAGTAAGGTGATCTCCTTCGCAAATAATACAAAGGAACTTGGGCTTACATCTTACACATCTAGGCTTCTCTATCATATGAATTCCCCCAACATGACTTGCAGTGGCTGGTGAAATGATTCTAGCATGACTTGCAGAGGCTAGTATTAAATATCCAACATGACTTGTAGAGGTTGGTGATGAACCTTCAACATGACTAGCAGAGATTGATGATGAATCCCCAACATGACTAGCTGAGGTTGGTGATGTATGTGTAGTGTGACTAGAAATGACTAGATTTGTGCCCCCAACATGACTTGCAGTGGCTGGTTGTTGGTCTTCAACATGACTAGCAGAGGTTGATGACCACTCTTCAACATGACTAGCAGAGGTTGGTAATATAATGCCAGTATGACTTGCAGTGACTAGGCTTGTGGTGGCGGTTGGTTGTGGCATTTGAGACCAAGGTTCGGAGAAAGACTAATTTTGAGAAATTGCAAGCCAAGAAGGGTTCTGGTATACACCATGGCCCTGTCCGGAAGGATAGTATCCTCCCCCATACTGATTCATAAAGGGATGTAAGGGCATCGAAATTGAGGAAGCTACTTGCGAGGAGAAAGCAACATGACACGGGTTACTTATGTGAGGATATATATTTCCCCCAGATGAAGGAACTTAGTGAAGGGGGTTGCCCATACTATAAAAATTACTCCCCCTGGATGAAACACCAGAGGACAGACGAAGGTTTTCCATGGGAAAAATGTTCGTAGGAAACGACATAGCGGAAGAAGGATAGATGGATAGAGTGTAATAAGTATAATGACCGCCCATTTGAGCACTTGCTCCTGGAAAAGTGGATCCCTAGGAAGGAAGATTCCAACCTCCTACCGTAAGAGTTGTTTGAGGGATATGACTCCCACCAAACAAAAAGGGAGAATAAGGAGGCATCATGCCCCAAGACTCAAAACTAGTATTCACGTAAGGAGACAAGACATAGGATGGCAAGTGCAAAGACATGTCTGGCATACCATGAGAAAAATGATTAGAGGCCCAAGGTATTGGCTAAGTATCATGATTCTATATATCATTATGAAACACGGACGCATTCCTTCCCATGAAATGAGCGAATTTCATGGGGGAGGTAGAATTAAATGAGGGAGCCAAAGGGACTCTACTATCCAGGATAATGAAAAATCACAGCGTGATACAAAATCCTAAGGCCAACTAAAAATCAAAGAGCACACCAAAATAAAATAAACAAAAGGCCAATATGCACACAAACAAGATAAAGTGGCTGAAAGGGGTCTGCCTCCCTAAAGTAGGTATGCCTCGCCCAATAGGGGCCTAAGACTCACTGCTAAAGATCGAATGTATCCAAATCAATTATAAGGGCCCTCATGGACTTAACAACCAGTCGGTCAGATCCCCCCAGAGAGGTAATCCTCCATAAAGGTTGTGTGTTGTTTGACCCTTATCTGACCTAGGGTACTTGCAGAATAACCCCTGCAAGTAACCTATGTGGTACCTATGTCAAACAACTAAGAAATCACGATATAACCGATGTGCAGACGAATAGTCGTAAGTCAAGTCCACCGTATAGGCAGGGTAACAAAGCCTGAAACCTCGAAAGCACCGCCTCTCACAGACATAAAGGTACTAGCAAGATCCCCATATACAAATAGATCCCCAAAAATATATTTTACGCTAAGAAGGTATTGGGGGGATATCCCCTCAACCCACCTCATGCGACCTCTCGTTTAACTCCGGTGTAAGCGGAGCCTCCTGATGTCACAAATTATACAATGGATTTCACCACTCCCTTAGTTAGAAACATATGTTGATTTAATAGCCTTGGAGAAGTTTACTCACAAATCCCTATTCCAAGGCTCTAAATCCTAAGCTAGTTTGTGCATCCTAGAAAATAAAATCGTTTCTAATAAATTTTAAATTATCAACATTACTTTTAGTGGCCTTGCTTACTCAAAAAAGGTGCGGTCGTGAAACTAATGATGTTATGAATCAACAAGTAAAATAAATGAATATGAATAAGATGCAAAGTCCTAACTTTAATTCCCAATAAATGATACGCTTTTCAAAATGCAATTTTCAATTTAGTTCTGCAATTCCAAATAAGATGCAATCTTTCTTTACATCTACTAAGATCAATGATAAGAACCCAAAATATCAAATGCCATCAATGTAAAATGCCTAATATTTTTGTATTTTCAATATAAAAGAATGAAAATGCAAGGACTGAACAACAACTTGATATAAAAATTCTAATATATGTAAACATAGACAAACCAAGTAGGAAATCAAGAATCAAACACCCAGCCCAAGATGCAAGGACAATCAAATGAAAAGGATGATGAAAAAGGCACCGCCCAAAAATTCAACCAAAGAAAGGTTTCCTATCATTCCACAGAAACTAACAGTCATAAAAGAGACCGAAGAAGACTCAACAACCATCAAAACTTACCCAACAAACATCAAACCCAACAACCAAGCAACAAAGGGTGATGTGCACGACTGTTCAGGAGAAAAGAATGTATATACGCATCTTGCAGAAGGACAACAAGCGTATGTACGCGATTGTCAGGTAAAAACCTGCATATATGTATTAAAAAACAACCAGGCTAAGGAGAAGGCTAAGAAACTCAGACTCAGAATGAACAGAGGCTGTCAAGCAGTTAGACGACAAGAAACTCAATATAAATGAGAGAAATCAAAGGAGAAAAACACTCCAAACCCTGAAAACAAGATTATATCCCCAGTATGGTCGCCAATTCTATTACAAGGAAAATCTCTCTATGGATAGGGGTAAACCACAATAGACGGAAATGATTGCATAAATCAACTCTAATCTCATGTATGCTATATAAACAAATATGCTAACAAGAAAAGATAAAAGGCCTACCTCGTCCATAAGTTCAATGAAGTCCATCGTTGAGCACTTGACTCAAAGCAATACACCTATAACTTGTCCTCAACAACCAATAAATGCAAGAATATGGTGATAATGTATAATGTTAGCACATTCAATAGCATAATCCATCAACATTCATAACAAATACGCCCATGGAATAACAATTCAAATATTTGCAAGCTATTAACTAGATGAGAAAAGAGTATTTCTATTAAAATTTAATCAGTATAAGTGAATGAATTACAAACTTCTGTGTCGGCACGGTTCAGAACCGAGAAATTAAGTCCCTTCCAGCTGGGCCTCCACCACTTCAATCCTCCACCAAAGGCAAGCTCATATAAGAGATAAAATGAGGTTCTCAATCATGTAGGGAAGAGCTTGGGGGCTGAATAATGTGTTCAGAATTAAAAGGATAAAGGGTTGCAGACTCAATATGAAGTGAATAATTTCTCCAGAGTAACTTTGCTCTCAAAGTTGAATTCTTCTTCTCTTTTCCATAGCTCAGATTTGGCCCATTTATAGCCTTCAAGTGGAACTGAAGGGCCGATTCATAACGTTTCCAGTATATGGAAGGTCAAGGATCATGGATCTCGAGACCTGACATGGAAACCCGACACCATTTTTTAATTTTAGGCACAAAACCCGATGTATGCGAGATGTAGTGGTGCAACCTACATATACACATGTTTTATAATAGGTAGGGCGCGTATATGTGGAAATATAATATTTTTATCTCTGGGATTTGTAAAAAGGGACTTCAAGTCTGCATTGGGAAATGGAACAAGGCCTTCTGAGCAAATTTGCATAGGGTGAGGCAAATCTTGCTGTAACATCCACCTCTGAGCGTGTCAACATTTTAGACACACTAATTGTGGTATATTATCAATGAGTGGGTTGTGTTGTTCCTGAGTCTGTACTTAAGGCTTAAAAGTACAATGTCAAGGCATACGAAAGTATGTTAAAGATTTATACAAAGAATACGTTAACCTTCGGTGTAGGAAACTAATGAAGGTTTCTACGTTCTTTCTGTCTAGCTTCCAATTGTTCCTGGGTAGTAATATCTTGTTCAATAGCTGCCCATGAACGTTCCAATTCCTCTCAGGTGTTCGCAGTTTTAAGGATTGTGTCAAAAAGATTTAAAGCGATATGTATTTTCCCGTCTTTCACTGCATCGTGAATTTCCTTTTCACACTTTGACTCTTCAACTCGCGAGGCTGCGAGTGCCGGTTTTACCTTAATTAATAATAACCGTGATTTGGCGCATTCTTAATTATATAACTAACCTAATCGCCATATCGCGACTCGGGAATTCGAAGACAAAATTTTGGGAGAATGATATGCCGAGTCGTGATATCGTGATGTGGCGATAATTAAGGCTCGAATTAAGAGAAGGAAATCTTAGATTAGGCGACTAATTAATCTCTCTATAATTATGTCGCATCTTCGTGAATCAGAGTTTTAGACACCTTAACTCGATGAAAGAAAGTACCATGTGACGAAGTTCCGAGAACCAAATTTAACCATGGTTAGTTTTTTACCCTTAGTCTCTGACCAAGGTTATCACAAAGTCATCGTGTTCTCGGCTATCGGGGCTGCAAGAACAAAAACTCAGGTCTGACGGATGTCAAGGCACGAAACCCCGATGACGTCTAATCATGGGTTAAACGTTTTATCCTAGTTAATACCTTGGACGAAAATTAGAACCGAGTTCGCATTTTCGCGACTCGGGACTTGTGAATTCAAGAAATAAAGTGTCCGACTTGCGAGACCCTGAAATAAAACCAAAAGAACAAACATACTTGCGAAAAATGGACCTTTTTTGAAAGTGACAAAGCATTGCTATTCATGGGACAAGATTTCAGAGCTTTATGATTTCGGAAGGAGAAGAAAAGCTATTTTAGATCTGAAGTATCAAAAATTGAAAATTGAGCGAGGTGAAAAACAAGG
>JASDQU010228849.1:0-17212 GCA_032191745.1 Picea mariana | reverse complement strand
AATATCCAAGAAAAATGGATTCAAAAACCTCCATCCCAAATTCGAAATGATGAGGTGACTAAGCAATTTTTAGAAAAAATAAATTGTCGAAATTCTGGAAAAATGATGCTCAGAGATCCATTTGAATCTCCCAAACCATGACACTTATGTAAAAATGGAAAGAGGTTTTTGTATATAAGTCTGTTATTGAGAAAAAACTCTTTCACTTTTCAAAAATAGCCTTCCAGATGCTCGTGATCTGTTCCAAAAAATAATGACTAAAACAGAAAAATTCTTGAATTTTTGAATCTGAAAAATGAGTTGTAACAATTCATTTGAATCTCCCAAACCATGAAACCTGTGTAAAAACGGAAATATTTTTTTGTAGATGAGTCCGTTATTGAGAAAAACCTATTTCACTTTTCAAAAATAACCTTCCATCTGCCCTAGATCTGTTCCCAACAATAATGAGTAAAACAGAAAAATTCCTGAAGTTTTGAATCTGGAAAATGAGTTGTAAATATGCATTCAAATCTCCCAAACCATGATACCTATGTAAAAATGGAAAGTGGTTTTTGTAAATGAATCTGTCATTAAGAAAAAACTCTTTCACTTTTCAAAAATAACTTTCCAGCTGCCCGGGATCTGTTCCAAAAAATAATGACTAAAACAGAAACATTTATGAATTTCTGAATCTGAAAAATGAGTTGTAAATATTCATTTGAATCTCCCAAACCATGAGACATGTGTAAAACCAAAAAGAGTTTTTTGTAGATGAGTCCGTTATTGAGAAAAATCTCTTTCACTTTTCAAAAATAACCTTCCAACTGACCGACATTTGTTCTCAAACATAATGACTAAAACATGAAAATTTCTGAATTTATGGTAACTTCTTACTAAAAATTAGGTGCGCTACAGGAACTTCCTATAGCGCACTTTTCAAAATCTTAGTTTTAAATTTTAAAACCCTCATATGACCTTAATGCAGACAAAAATATGCTAAGAAGACCTTATTATCTTTATATAAGAAAAATATGAATTTTTAAGACCAAAATTTGATCATGAAAATATTAGTGCTAACATGGGTTCCACGGGGGATCGAATGCTCCCTGGGAGTTTCCAAGAACAAGTAGACACATGCCTTTTTCAATTGGGCTCTAGAGTCATTCATCTCATTCTAAACTTCTACAACTTATTTTGAAACCAAAACATACTGCTGCAAACCAAATATAAATTGAATGTTGTACTCAAACTGGAAATCAAATACTTGCATTGAAAACTTATTTATGCACACTCCTACTCCAATCAACTGAATTGTTGCTTGATCAAGTGTAATCATCTTTCCAATAAAGCCATAAAAACATATGACTGATGAAATGTAATCCTTGTTTGCAGCTAAGTAAGAGGACATGAAGAGAGTATGTCATGAACAACAAAAATTCCACAAAAAGCATGTACTCACAATTGCAAATAGATAAGATGCCAAAACTTGCAGCATTTGGGATCTGTGGAAATGACAAATCCATCCAGGCTGCTAATGGATCCTGAAGAACATGGAAAGATTTTAACTGATTTAAAAAATCAAAATGTTGATGCTTGAAACTCACTACATGAATAAGATTGGGCTACTCTTGCTCTCCTTGCAATAGCTTATCAAAATCATATGTTTCAAAACCAGTAACGGTAGTAAAACACTCTTTAAATTGCTGATTAATTCCTTGAACAAGAGACTCATTTGCAGTGTTTAGAATAGAAGGAATTTCATGAAAATCATAAGGCAACATTGTATTTTGAAGAGGAAAAACATCATACTCATCAGATTCTTCATTATGAGCAATAGGTAAAGAAGGTAGAACTATATCTTTAAGAATCTGATATAAACTAATATCCTTCTCAAGATCTTCAACACACGCATATTCTTCATGATTGTCAGATCCATTACATAACAAATCAAACTCATGACAACATATTTCATAAGGAAGATCAACATAATATATTTGCTTAAATGCAACATGAAAATCCTTCAGCGAATGAATACTAGCAGCAGGAAGGGATTGACACCATTCACGAGCATGTTCTTCCAGAGAGAATCTAAACATCTTGATTAAGACATCCTCGTGAACAAGATCGCGTTCAAGCATGCATTTATGAAAATTTAATAAGTGCTCACTAGGATGATCATGCCTTCTTCCTTTGAATCTTGGAAGATAGTCATCCCATTCAACTATAGTAGGCACTGGATGCGAAAAACCAACTATGTTTGAGAAATTATAAAATGCATACCTCTGAGAATAACATCCATTTCAAATTAGTGAAGTCGCCAATAAATCCATCTATCATGAAACTGGAGTCACCAAGTAGAAAAATGCAGTCTAACTAGTGTCATGCTCCTGTCTACCATCAAGAGTTGGATCTGCTCAATGTCGTTCTCCCAAGGAAGATCACTTCGGTCTTCGCTCCCTGGAAATGATGCCAAAATATGTTAGCACTAGAATTCAACTCAAGACTGCTATTGATTCAAGCCTAGCATATCTTGTTTCAAAATTCTCAATAAGTTTATGAAGGTGGAAAGATCACACATTTGGTTTCAATGAGAATTATGATTTGAGCTATTTAAACCACTTCCCTATGTGTAGCGAACCAGGTAAATAAAACCTCTGATCAATGAAATAATATAATTGATATGGTATTGAATAATTTTGGAACAAAAACTGATAAATTCACCAAAGAGAAACATGTCCGTTACTGTCTTTACTCAATAGAAGAATGAATCATTACTCATAAACCATTTCCAAATAAGATTCAAAGGGATTAAAAATTTATGTGGCAAAGATTGCAATATATCCTATAAAGAAACCTTATCGACATAGATTTGCATTCATATATCATACAACAACAAAATATGTTCAAGATGAAGTAAAAGAGATGATAAACAAAGAATAGAAACACACACTGACCATTGGCTTCATAAGCAATTGATATCTTTACTTAGGGAAATATAGGAAAAAATAACTTTTGAAAAGCCCAAAACATGGATATCTCCCCCCTCCTACTCTTTTCATTCCTCTCTTTTATAAATATATTACATTCTTCTCAAGATCCAAGAAAAATGGATCCAAAAACCTCCATCCCAAATTTGAAATGATGAGGTAGCTAGGTAATTTTTAGGAAAAATAAATTGTCGAAATTCTGGAAAAATGATGCTCAGAGATCCATTTGAATCTACCAAACCATGAAACCTATGTAAAAATGGAAAAAAAAAAAAAAAATTAGATGAGTCCATTAGTGAGAAAAACCTCTTTCGCTTTTCAAAAATAATCTTCCAGCTTCCCGAGATTTGTTCCAAAAAATAATAACTAAAACAAAAAAATTCTCGAATTTCTAAATCTGAAAAATGAGTTGTAACGATTCAGTAGAATATCTCAAACCATGACACCTGTGTGAAAACAGAAATGGGTTTTTGTATATGAGTCCGTTATTGAGAAAAACCTCTTTAAATTTTCAAAAACAACCTTCCAGCTACCCGAGATCTGTTCCCAAAAATAATGACTAAAACAAAAAAATTCCTGAATTTCTGAGTCTGAAAAATGAGTTGTAAAGATTCATTTGAATCTCCCAAACCATGACACCTGTGTAAAAATGGAAAGAGGTTTTGTATATGCGTCCGTTATTGAGAAATATCTTTTTCACTTTTCAAAAATAACCTTCCATCTGCCCGGGATCTATTCCCACAAATAATGACTAAAACATAAACATTCTTGAATTTCTGAATCTGAAAATTGAGTTGTAAAGATTCATTTGAATCTCCCAAACCATGAAACCTGTGTAAAATAAGAAAGAGGTTTTTTTATATGAGTCATTCATTGAGAAAAACCTCTTTCACTTTTCAAAAATAACCTTCCAACTTCCTGATATCTATTCTCAAACATAATGACTAAAATAGGAAAATTCTTGAATTTCTGGTAACTTCTTGCTAAAAATTAGATGTGCTACAGGAACTTCTTGTAGCACCCTTTTCAAAATATTAGTTTTGGATTTTAAAACCGCACATATGACCTTAATATGGAAAAAAATATGCTAAGAAGACCTTATTATCTTTATATAAGCAAAATATGAATTTTTAAGACCAAAATTTGATCATGAAAATATTAGTGCTAAGAGATGCAATAATAAAAATGCATCTATTATACTATTATTTGGGAATATGTAGTATTCCAGATATAAAATAGTATGAAGAAAATAAATATTTTAGCTAGAAATGGTAGAACAACAATGATATAACTATAACAATACCAAAATAATACCAGAAAGAGCACCTTGATTAATGATAACAATGTTCACTTTCCTCTTCGAGGAGACAACCTCCAATAGAGTAGAGCACTATTACAATAATATCCAAGACAAAACTTTTCATACCCTCTACTCATATTTATACTAAATCTGTCTATCTAAAAGAATAATCTATAGGAATATCCTTCTAGAAGCGGAAGCTTCTATTAGGGCTTCTTACATTTGACTTATTCTTCCTTATTGATAGGCCTTATTAATATTGGCATTTATTACATGGAAATATATTATTCTACTTACATGAGGGGTTAGGGAGGTTAGGTCCCTAACATGTCCTCCTCCTTAAAAACAACCTTGTCCTCAAGGCTTTAGATGAGGAAATTGTTGCAGAATGGTAGTTGGTTCCCAAGTGGCATCTGTTGGAGTTGTATCTTTCCACTGGATTAACACTTCCTTGATGGTGCGCTGACACAGAGGACGCTCACGCTCATCCAAAACTGCTTATGACTGCAACCAGATGGAGTCTTCTTCATCCAACTCAGGAAGGTTGGTTTGAGTTTGGGACTTAGTTCCAATCACCTTCTTTAAGCAGGAGACATGAAAAACAGTATGGAGCTTAGAATGATTGGGAAAATCTAACAATGACTAATAGGCCACATGTCTCACACGCTTGAGAATGGTATAAGGACCATAAAATTTGGGTACCAGTTTATGACAATGGTCAACCTTGAGGGAAGTTTGCTTATAAGGTTGAAGTCAAAGAAACACTTGGTCTCCTTCAACAAATTGAAGTTCAGAGTGACCTTGATCTACCTGTTGGTTCATGTGATTCTGGGCCATGACCAAATGCTCTTTGAGGGTATGGAGAATAACCTATCGAACTTTAAGCATTTGTTCAACCACCTAGACCTTCAAGACACCTGGAAGGTATGAGATAACCGAAGGTGGATTTTGTCCATATATTGCTTCAAAAGGAGTCATGCAGGTAGTTGTATGGTAAGAAGTGTTGTACCATCATTCAACTAGTGGTAACCATTGAGCCCACTGATTTTTCTTTCCGATAAAAAACACCTCAAATATGTTTCCAAACACTTGTTGACAACTTCAGTTTGACCATTAGTCTGGGGATGATAAGCTATGTTGAGATGCAATTGGGTGCCCTGTAGCCTTAATAATTCCTGCCAAAAATTGTTGGTGAAAGTGGGGTCTCGATCATAAACAATAGAATGAGGCATGCCATGAAGCTTGAAGGCCTGATCCATGAAAATTTGAGCCACAGTGGAGGTAGTAAATGGATGTTGAAGAGCACATAAATGAGCATACTTGGAAATATGATCAACGACCACGATGATGACTGATTTATTGCCCGATTTAGGTAAGCCTGCAATAAAATCCATAGAGAAATCCCTTCAAATAGAAGGTGGAATCGGAAACGATTGTAGTGTTCCAGGAGCTTTGTCTGTTTCTCCCTTGTTGCATTGACAAACATCACATTTTGCCACAAAATTGCAAGTGCCATGTTTCATACCATCCCAGAAAAAAGAACGTTTGAACCGATCATAGGTTTTGGTAAACCCTGTGTGCCCAACTATGGGTGTAACATGAAGCTTAGAAAGTACTGTGGATTTAAGTTGTGATTCTTTAATTAAATACAAACGACCTTTGTAGCGAAGCTCATCATTGTGCCAAGAGTATCCTAGGGAAATTGGAGAATTGGAATGTAATTGTTGGATCATATGCGAAATTTTGGGATCTTGTAGCCATTCCTGGAAAACATCTTGGAGTCAATATGGTACAATGAAGGAGAGGGAAAAAATGGACCCTTTATTCATATTTTCTTGAAAGTGCATCAACAACCACATTGTCTTTTTCTTTCTTGTAAATGATGTCATAATCATATCCAAAGAGCTTAGTCACCCATCTTTGTTGCTTTGGGGAGGAAGGGCATTGATCCAGAAAGTACTTGAGGCTTTGATGATTTGTCTTAATTTGGAAGTGTTGCCCCAAAAGATAAGGCCACCAAAGATCCACTACATGAAGAATAGACAACATTTCCTTTTCATAGATTGATTGTCCCAAATGTCGCTCTGACAGTTGTTTGTTGCTAAAGGAAAAAGGCCGACCATCTTGCATAAGGACTGCTCCAATTTCTCTCTCGGAAGCATCACATTCCAGGACAAAGGTCTTTGTGAAATCAGAAAGGGAAAATACTAGAGTGGTGGACATGGTTTCCTTCAAGGTTTGAAAGGCATGATCAACTATGGGAGTCCAAGTGAAAGAATTCTTTTTAAGGAGAGCAGTGAGAGGTGCCACAATATTTCCATAATCTTAACAAACTTGTGATAATAGATTGTTAAACCCAGAAATCCACGCAAGATTTTGAGAGTATTTGGGATAGGCCAATCCTACACAGCTTCAATCTTTTTAGGATCCACCCTGACACTTGCCTTGCCAACAATATGACCCAAGTTCTCGACTTCCAAGGTGCCAAAATCACATTTAGATTGTTTGAGGAAAAGTTGGTGCTCAAAGAGTAGATGTAGAATTCGATCCACATGAGAAAGATGGGTTGTCCAAGTTTTACTATAGATGAGGATATCATCAAATAAAACTAAGACAAAATGACGGAGAAAAGGACGGAAGACATGATTCATGAGGCTTTGGAAAGTGGAGGGAGCATTACACAAGACAAAGGGCATGACCAAAAACTCATAGTGGCCCTCATGAATTCGAAATGTAGTCTTAGGAATGTCTTCCTTGTTCATACGTATCTAGTGGTAGCCAGAACGAAGATCAAGTTTAGTAAATAATTGGGCACCACGCAATTCATCCAAGAGGTCATCAATGACAAGAATGGTAAATTTATCTTTGATGGTGAGGTTGTTGAGGGCGCGGAATTTAGGACACATGTGACAAGAGCCTTATTTCTTAAGGACCATGACCAAAGGAGAAGAGTAGGGGATCGTACTAATACGAATAACCCCTACGATGAGAAATTATTGAACAATTTTCTCAATTTCATTTTTTTGGGAAAATGGATGATGATAGGGATGTACATTGGGAGGAAGGTTGGTAGGAACAAGGAGAATGGAATGATCATGAAAACCACAGGAAGGAGGAAGTCCTTGGGGAGTGGAAAAAAAACTTGATGTTTGAAGAGGATGGATCAGAGGGCCTGTAGCACAGAGGGTGTCTCAATGGCGTGAATGGCATGGAGTTGTGCAATAATGCCAGAATGACCTTTTTTGAGGAGATTTTCCATGCGATGGGAACTGATGATCTCCGGGGAACTGATGGTGATGCCTTGAAACTTATATTGTTGGCCCTCCTGGTTGAATTGCATGGTTCATTCCTTAAAATCTATGAGAATGGTACCCATAGTACTTAGCCATTCTGCACCCAACACAATGTCACAACCGCCCATGTCGATAGCAAACATATGATATTTCATGTGGTACTAACCAATTTGGAGACGCATATATTCACAAAGCCCCCCACATTTCACAGAACCTCCATTGGCAATCATGATTTGAAAATTATTAATGGCACGGATATAGCAATTAGTTTCTTGGTTAATGTGACGATGAGTAAAATTATGGGTGCTTCCACTGTCAACAAGGATGATGACCTTCCGATGCTTATTGTAACCAATTATCTTGAGGGTTTGGGGAGAAAAGAACTCAATGAGAGGATTCAGAGAAATGATTGGTTCAACTTCGAGAGGGTCGTAGGGTGGGGTCATGTCAGTGGGTTTAGGTGAATCGACCACAGGGGTGTCCTCAACATCATCTTCTGAAACATCCTCGGAGATGGCCATAAAAATATTTTGTTCCTTACACTTGTGCCCAGGAAAGTATTTGTCATCACAATTATAACAAAGGCCTTTGAGTTGGCATTCAACCATTTCTGTCGTAGTTAATTTTTGAATCTTCAGTGGAGTGGAAGGAGGAGTGGGAGTGGTTGGTTTAGGGTGAGGAATAAAGGAGGGTTTTGGGGTTTGAGAAGAGACAACATGTTGTGCTTCTGTAAATTCTAGATATAAAAAAGTATGCAAAATTGAAATAAATAGCTAAAAATGGAAGATGAACAACAATATAACTAGAACAACACCACAATAATACCAAAATGATACCAGAATAACACTAGAAGAGCACTTTGATTACTGAGAGCAATGTTCACTTGGCTCTTTGAGGGGGAAACCTCCAGCATAGCAGGGTTTTATTACAATAATATCCAAGACAAAAGTTCTCATACCCTCGACTCCTATTTATACTAAATATGTCTATCAAAAGAACCATCTAGAGAAAGATCCTTATAGAAGTGGAAGCTTCTATTAGGTATTCTTACATTGGACTTATTCTTCCTTATTTCTAGGCCTTATTAATATTAACATTTATTACATGGAAATATATTATTCTACCTACATGAGGGGTTAGGTCCCTAACATGCCATCTCCCTTAAAAACAACTTTGTCCTCAAGTCTTGAGATGGTGAATTTGTTGCATAATGGTAGCTGGTTCCCAAGTGGCATCTGCTGGAGTTGTATCTTTCCACTGGACTAACACTTCCTTGATGGTTCGATGACGCAGATGACACTCACACTGGTCCAAAACTGCTTATGGTTGTATCCAAATGGAGCCTTCTTCATTCAACTCGGGAAGGTTGGTTTGAGTTTGGAACTTAGTTCCAATCACCTTCTTTAAGAAAGAAACATGAAAAACATGATGGAGCTTAGAATGACTGGGAAAAGATAATTGATAGGCCACTTTTCCCACATGCTTGAGAACGGTATAAGGACCATAAATTTGGGTGCCCATTTCTGACAATGGTCAGCCTTGAGGGAATTGTACTTGTAAGGTTTCATTCGAAGAAACACCTGATCCCCTTCTGCAAATTAATGTTCAGAGCGACCTTGATATGCTTGTTGCTTCATGTGATTCTGGGCCATGACCAAATTCTCTTTGAGCGTACAAAGAATAGCCTCTCAAATTGTAAGCGTTTGGTCAACTGCTTGGACCTTCGAGACACTTGGAAAATATGAGAGAACTAAAGGTGGATTTTTTCCATATACCGCTTCAAAAGGAGTCATGCAGATATCTGTATGGTACAAAGTGTTGTACCACCATTCAGCTAGTGGTAACCATTGAGCCCATTCATTCTTCCTTTCCGATGCAAAACACCTCAAATATGTTTCCAAAAATTTGTTGACAACTTCAGTTTGACCATCAGTCTGGGGATGATAAGCTATGATGAGATGCAATTGGGTGCCTTGTAGCTTGAACAATTCTTACCAAAAATTGTTGGTGAAAGTGGGGTTGTGATCAGAAACAATAGAATGCGGCATGCCATGAAGCTTGAAGATATGATCCATGAAACGTTGAACCACAATGGATGTTGTAAATGGGTGTTGAAGAGCACAAAAATGAGAATACTTGGAAAGGAAATCAACTACCACCATGATGAATGATTTATTTCTCGATTTAGGTAAGACTACATTAAAATACATAGATATATCCTGCCAAATAGAAGGTGGAATCAGAAGCGGTTGTAGTGTGCCAAGAGATTTGACTGTTTCTTCCTTGGTTCATTGACACACATCACATTCAGCCAAAAAATTATGAATGTCATGTTTCATACCATCCCATAAAGAGGAACGTTTGACTCAGTCATAGGTTTTGGTAAACCTGAAGTGCCTAGCTATGGGTGTAGCATGAAGGTTAGAGAGTACTGTGGATTTAAGTTTTGACTGTTTACTTAAATACAAACGACCTGTGTATCGAAGCTCATCATTGAGCCAAGAGTACCTTGGGGAAACTGGAGAATTGGACTGCAATTGTTGTATCAGATGCGAACGTTTGGGACGTGTAGCCATTCCTGGAAAACAACTTGGAGCCAATTTGGTACAATGAAGGAGAGAGAAAAAAGGGACCCTTCATCTTCATATTTTCTGGAAAGTGCATAAGAAACCACATTTTCTTTTCCTTTCTTGTAAATGATCTCATAATCATATCCAAAGAGATTAGTCACCCATTTTTGTCTCGAGGGAGGAAAGACATTGTTCCAGAAAATACTTGAGGCTTTGATGATGTGTCTTAATTTGGAAGTGTTTCCCCAATAGATAAAGCTGCCAAAGATCCACGGCATGCAAAATAACCAACATTTCCTTTTCAGATATTGATTTGCCCAAATTTCTCTCAGACATTTGTTTGTTGGTAAAGGCCAAAGGACGAACCTCTTGCATAAGAACATCGCGAATTCATTTCCTAGAAGCATCACATTGCAAGACAAAGGTCTTTGTGAAATCAGGAAGGACCAGGACTGGAGTGGTGTACATGGCCATCTTCAATGTTTGAAAATCCCAAGCAGCTGTTGGATTCCAAGTGAAATAATTATTTTTGAGTGCAGTGAGAGGTGCCACAATCTTTCCATAATTCTTAACAAACTTGCGATAATAACCTATGAAACCCAGAAATCCACACAAGCTTTTGAGAGTCTTTGGGTGAGGCCAATCTTGCATAGCATCAATCTTTTTAGGATCCACCCGGATGCCGGCATTTCCAACAAGATGACCCAAGTACTCAACTTTAAAGGTACCAAAAGCACATTTATATTGTTTGAGGAAAAGTTGGTGCTGAGAGAGTAGATGGAGAAATCGATCCACATGAGAAAGATGTGATGTCCAAGTTTTTCTATAGATGAGGATATTATCAAAGAAAACTAAGAGAAAATGACAGAGAAAATGACAAAAGACATGATTCATCAGGCTTTGGAAAGTGGATGGAGAATTACACAAGCCAAAGGGCATGACCAAAAAATCATAGTGGCCCTCATGAGTTCTAAAGTAAGTCTTAGGAATTTCTGCCTCTTTCATACAGATCTGGTGGTCATCACTCATGAGGGCACCACTCAATTCATCCAAGAGGTCATCAATGATAGGAATGGGAAATTTGTCTTTAATGGTGAGTTTTTTGAGGGCACGGAAGTCAGGACACATGCGCCAAGAACCTTCTTTCTTAAGGACCATAACCATAGGATATGAGTAGGGGCTTGTACTAGGGAGAATAACACATGTGTTGAGTAGTTCTTGAACCATTTTATCAATTTAATTTTTTGGGGAAAAGGGGCGACGATAAGGACGAATATTAGGAGGAAGGCTTCTTGGGACAAGGGAAATAAAATGATTATGAACACCACAGGAAGGAGGGAGTCCCTGGGGAGTGGAAAAACCCACTTTGTGTTTAGAGAGGATGAATTGGAGGTCCTGAGGCACAAAGGGTGTCTCAGTTTCTTGTATGGCATGGAGTTGGGAAATAATGCCAGAATGACCTTTTTTCAGCAGATTTTCCATGCGATGGGAACTAATGATCTCCGAGGAACCGACGGTGATGCCTTGGAACTTGTATTTTTGGCCCTCCTAGTCAAATTTCATAGTTAATTCCTTAAAATCCATGAGAATGGGACCCAAAGTCCTTAGCCATTATGCACCCAATACAATGTCACAACCGCCCATGTCGATAGCAAACATATGAGATTTCAGATGGTATTCACCAATTTGGAGACACACATTTTCGCAACACCCTCCACATTTCATGCACCCACCATTGGCAATCATGATTTGGAATTATTGATTGCACGGATATAGCAATTAGTTTCTTGGGAAATGCGGCGATGAATAAAATTATGGGTGCTTCCACTATAAAAAAGAATGATGACCTTTGTATGCTTGATGTAACCAATTAACTTGAGGGTTTGGGGAGCAGAGAAGCCACTGAGAGTATTTAGGGAATTAACCGATTCTACTTCGGGAGGGTCTGAGGGAGGGGTTATGTCATTAGGTTCAGGTGACACAGACACAAGGGGAGCCTCAACATCCTCTTCTGAAACATCCTCTGAGATGGCCATAAAAATATTTTTTTCCTTACACTTGTGTCTTGGAAAATATTTGTCATCAAAATTATAACAAAGGCCTTTGAGTTGGTGTTCATCCATTTCGGCCCTGGTCAATTTCTGGATCTTTAGTGGAGTAGAAGGAGGAGTGGGGGTTACTGGGTCATAACTTTGAGAAGAGACAACCTATTGTGCTTCCTTAGCTATTTTAGTAGCGTCCACCCAACTCTGAGGTCGAGCCATGAGGACATGAGCACGAATATCATTCTTGAGGACACTGATAAAACATTCTCGGAAAAAATCATCATACATGCCCTCTATACGAAAATCCAGTCACTCAAAAGAAACTATAAAGTCTTCCACTTTTCCATAGTATTTCAACTTTATCAAACAACCTAAATGGTTGGTGTCAGTGTCAAAGTGTTCATAAAGCTCTGCCACAAAGTGTGTCCAAGACACATACCCTTGGTGGGCATTTTTTCTCCATTGCCAATGTTCTTGATCTAGATGGAGAACACCATACTGGATTTTGGCCAACTAATCTGTAATGCCATACAAAAAGAAAAAATTTTCCATTTGAGTTACCTAGCCAGTGGGATCCAATCCATCAAATTTGGTCACATCCACATGCAGAAGGTGTAGGTCACGCTGAAAGTGATGGGGCTGAAAATTTTGGGAATGAGAGGAAGTTTCACCTTTGGTATGCAAAGGTGGGTCAGATAAGGGAATATCTGTAGGGATATGCATCTTGGCACAGATCATTGAAGTGACGGATTGAAGTTGGGTAGTAATGTCTTGTTTGAGCTCTTGTTTGAGTTCTGCAATTGAGGTGGCAATGGAGGAATGCATCCTTTGATTGATGGTGTAAATATTGGCATTGAGTTGTCGCACTTCTTGTTGGGTTTATGTGAAATTAGAGTGCAAGGTAGTGAGGCAAGCTTCTAAATATTCGCTATGGGTATGGGCCATGATGACGAGGGAACACGAAAAGGGGCAGGTGGGACCACACATAAAATGGGGTATGGGTCAAGTGTATCACAATGATCAGGGCAATGAGTTGAATCCAATGGGGTAAAACCCAAATAAGGGTGTTGGAAAGGGTCGGGTCCACAAGAAAAAAAATTGCTGAAAAATGATAGGTATGACTGCGATCAGGGCAAAGAGAGAAATCCAATGGAATAGGTCTCAAATAATGGTACAAACAGGATCCATAATTTTGTTTTTTTAATACTCCTATGGAGTTATACTCCGATCTGAAGAATACTACAGTGATGAAATGATGAAATGATGAACATGAAGAAATGTGTAGTAATTTCTCAACTCGAATGTAAGAGACATAATTGCGTCGCAATAGATCTTGTATGTTCTATTTTTGTTTTCATCCCAAGGGTTAGGTATTCAAGGGTTTTCCCTGTGCTATATCTCTTTGATATACATCCAGGGTCCAAAAGTAGTAATCGGCCCAATATCTCAGGGCACCAACTAAGGAGGCTAGACCGTGCCCTTAGTCGTACTAGCCGACTACCTAGGTACTAAAGAGTATCTTCCTGAGTGTTGTTCTCGGTGGAACAATAGTAGTCAGGCGACCAATTGGTTTATCTATGGAGAGTTTCAGGAGATCTAGTTTGATCCGTATACGTGTGTTGTCTGATGCGCTACCACGTGAAGGGGTACCAACAGGAGTTACAAGGGTGTCCAACAGATGTGCGCTTAAGTACCACTTGTAGTTAATGCATGTATGAATCCCCAACCGTGGGTTTATGCACATAACGACAGATCTTTGTAGCTTAAATATGTCAAAATACGTCTCTACCCTGAAAAAAATAACCCACAATTTTCTGCCAAGGAAGGTGCTCTGATACCACTTGTAATATTCCAGATATAAAAAAGTATGTAGAAATGAAATAAATAGCTATAAATGGCAGATGAACAACAATATAACCATAAAAACACCACAATAATACCAAAATGATACCTGAATAACACCAGAAGAGCACTTTGATTACTGAGAGCAATGTTCACTTGCCTCTTTGAGGGGGCAACCTCCAACAGAGAAGAGCTCTATTACAATAATATCCAAGAAAAAAGTTCTCATACCCTCGACTCCTATTTATACTAAATATGTCTATCAAAAGAACCATCTGTAGGAAGATCCTTCTAGAAGTGGAAGCTTCTATTCGGTCTTCTTACATTGGACTTATTCTTCCTTATTTCTAGGTCTTATTAATATTGACCTTTATTACATGGAAATAAATTATTCTACCTACGTGAGGGGTTAGGTCCCCAACAACTTCCTTATCTCTTTTAGTAGCTTCCACCCAGCTCTAAGGCTAAGCCATGAGGATATGGGTACGAATCTCATCCTTGAGGCCACTGATAAAAAATTCTCAGAAAAAAGCATCAAGCATGCCCTCTATATGAAAATCCAATTGCTCAAAAGTGGCTATAAATTCTTCCACTGTACCAGATTGTTTCAACTTGGTCAAACATCCTAAATGGTTGGTGTCAGTGTAAAATCGTTCATAAAGCTCTGCCACAAATTGTGTCCAAGCCACATACCCTGGGTGGGAATTGTTTCTCCATTGCCACGATTGCCAACAATCTTGATCTAGATGGATAACACCATATCGAAGTTTGGCCAACTCATCTATAATGCCATACAAAGAGAAATAATGTCACATCCACACACGAAAGGTGTAGGTCATGTTGAAAGTGATGTCATGTTGAAAGTGATGGGGATGAAAATTTGGGGAATTAGAGGAATTTTCACCTTTGGAGTGCAAAGGTGGGTCGGAGGAGGGAAGATTTGCAAGGATATTCAACTTAGCGCAGATCGTGCTAGTGAAGGATGAAAGTTGGGTAGCGAGATTCTATTTGATGATTTCCATTTTGGAATCTATGTTGGAATGCATTTTTTTATTGATGGTGGAAAAATTGGCACTGAGCTACCGCACTTCCTCTTGGGTCTCAATGAAATTAGAGGACAAGGAATTGAAGTGAGATTCCACGTCTTGGCTACGGGTGTGGGCCATGATGAAGAGGGAAAAAAAAGGGATGGGTGGGACCACACAAAAATTGGGTTATGGGTGAAGTGTATCATGAAGACTAGGGCGATGAGGGGAATCCAATGGAGTAAGGTCCAAATAAGGGTGTTGGAAGGGGGTCGGGTCCACGCGAAATTGTTTTTGCTAAAAAATGATAGGTATGACTACGATAAGGGTCAAGAGAGGAATCCAATAGGATAGGGCTCAAATAATGGTGCCAATAGGATCCAAACTTTTTTTAACTCCTACGGAGTTATATTCTGATCTAAAGAATACTGCACTATCGAAATTCCCAAATTCTTAACATGAAGAAATAAGTAGTAATTTCACAACCCGAATGCAAGAGGCACAACTGCGCGACAATAGATCTTGTTTGTTCTGTTTTGTTTTTGTCCCAAGGGTTAGGGTATGTAGGGTGTCTACAGACAAGGGTTTTTCATATGCTACAGCTCTTTGATATACATACGGGGTCTAATAGTAGTACTTGACCCAATATCTCAGGGCACCAAATAATGAGGCTAGACCGTGCCCTTAGCCGTACTACCCGACTACCCATATACTAGAGAGTATCTTCCTGAGTTTTGTTCTCTATAGCACTATAACATTCAGGAAGCCGATCAATTTATCTATGGAGGGATTCAGGATATCTAGGTCAATTCGTATACAGGTTTTGGATGATGTGCTACCACTCGAACGGGTACCAACATGGGTTACAAGGGTGGCCAACATATGTGTTGTTAAGTACCACATATATTTCCTACATGTATGACTCCCCGACTGCGGTTTTATGCATGTAATGATAGATCTTTGTATCTTTAAGAAACCAAAATACGTCTCTACCCTGGGAAAAAAATAACCCACAATTTTATGTCAAGGAAAGAGCTCTGATACCACTTGTAGTATTCCATATGTAAAATAGTATGCAGAAAAAAAATATTTTAGCTAGAAATGCTAGAACAACAATGATATAACCAGAACAATACCAGAATAACAATAGAAAGAGCACCTTGATTAATGATATAAATGTTCACTTGCCTCTTCAAGGGGGAAACCTCCAACAGAGCAGAGCTCTATTACAATAATATCCAAGACAAAACTTCTCATACCCTCTACTCCTATTTATACTAAATATGTCTATCCAAAATAACAATCTATAGGAAGATCCTCCTGGAAGCATAAACTTCTATTAGGTATTCTTACATTTAACTTATTCTTCCTTATTGATAGGCCTTATTGTTGGAGTTACTTCACACAAACCTATGATTCATTTTTCCTAAGGTTATTCCTTGTTTGTTAGTCATAATTAGTCATTATCCAGTATCCTATATTTTAGGGGAGAATATTCCACCTAGAGAATATTCTCTTTTAGTTGACATTTCAGTTTGACTAGTTGAGTTGAGTTTAGATGTTGCATTGGTTTTGTCACCATGCAACATTGGGATCATCACCAACTCACTACTCTTTGTTCAGATAGTTAACTGAAGACTAGTTGACTCAGCTAGGTGGCAGTTCACTCCCGTAACTGCTTGAGAGACCATACTAGGTGGCAGTTTACTCTTGTAACTACTGGTGTGTGTCCAGATCAATATAGACCACCACTATGGCTCATTAGTTACTCATTTATCCTATATATATTGTAAGTTATTCACTCTTTGAATGTGGAATATGGTTAATGAGAATTCTTTCCATTCTTTCTCTCCTTCTTCTTATTTTTCCAATTCTCTCTGCAAATGTGTGTATCATTGTTTAGCTAGATCTATTATGTGCAGGTCAACACATTTACATGGTATCAAAGCCGACAGACTGCTAACCAAAAGCTACACCAAATTATTTTTGCAGGTACAAAAGATTGAAGACAACAAAAAGATGGATTATTCACCAGAAATACTTCTCATGCCTCACAACTATTTGGAATGGAAGCCAAATTTTTTTCTCTTGCTAAGATGCAAAGGCTTATACCAAATAACCATGGCAATGGAAGTAGAGCCTGATTATGTTGATGAGAAAAACGATTT
>JASDQU010228848.1:3454-13637 GCA_032191745.1 Picea mariana | reverse complement strand
TGCCTCATTTTCCATCAAGATCTCCTTTTGGTCACATGGTTCTCCATAATAACTTAAAATAACTAAACAAATAAAACCTTTGAATAAAGTTTTTAACAAATATTAGTTTTTTAAATGTCAATTATTATTTTATGTTAATAACCTAGATTACATAACCTAATAACCTTTAAAAAATCTTAACCTACTAACCCACAACCTCTAAACCCATTAATACCTAATGGCCCTTAACCCACTAACTCTTGATCTACTAACCTACTTGAACTCCAAAACCGTTAAGCCTACCCTACTAACCTTTAATTTCCTAATGCACTAATCCCTAACCCACTAACCCATTTAGAACTAATGCATTAAACCCTAATACACTAACCCCTAACCCACTAAGTACCCATTATGAACTAATGAACTAAACCCTAATGCACTCATTTACTAAACCCTAACCTTTAAGACACTTACCACTAACTCATTGACACTTACATTCCTACATATTAACACTCTAATACCTAACCTGAATGGTTGGGAGGTAGGCCTCCCACTCTCCTCACCCAGGTTCAAATCCATAATGATATTTTGGCTTGTTGTGATAAGGCTAGAAGGGTAGATGCCCCCTAGGAGTGGGACCCCCCTTGCGTGTGTTTATTCGAACTTCTTGACTCTTGTTATGTCATAAGTTTATTGCTAGGCATTGGATTGCAAGTTGTTGGCACTAATATAGGGGTTATATCCGAAGCTAGCTAGATTTGAACTTGTGTCTTGCCTAAGTAATCCAGGGAAATTACAAATTCCTCTAGTTCTAAAAAAAACACTCTAATGTATAACCCACTAACCATTAACCTAATACCCATAACCACTAAATCCCCCCTAACACACTAACATGTGACCCTTTGACTTCTAATCCCCAACACATTATCCACTAACCCATAACCCACTAATCCTTGATCCCCTAATGCACTAACCCTCTAATACCTAACCCACTAACCCTCAAGATAATAATCCACTAACACACAACCCTAACCTATTAAACATGGATGGAAATTATACCACTAACCACTAACTGGATGACAACTAAGACACTAAATCCTAACCCACTAGGCACTAACACAATAAATTCTTCCTTACTAGCCTATTAAATGATTAATTGAGTTTTAACCAATATCCCTAACACACCAACCAATTAAATTTATATCCCCTAATGATCCCTGTTACACATGATTTTGGTCATGTTGGTGATGTATTAACAATGGTGTACTCAGGTCCCCAACAAGAACTTTCTCCTGAGAAAAGTGGCATTTATCTCCTTCCACAAAACATATTTTCAAAGTGAGTTTGCAGGCTACATATGGCCTAGGGTGCGAACTTGTTTTTGAACTTGGAAAATAGAAGAAGTCTCGAGGGTTCTAGAAGGGAATCTTCTAGAAAATGGGTTGGCATTCGTATGGTTGTCATTTTACTGGCTTCCCTGATTTGGTGGGATCATTCTCATCCATGTAACCATCTCACCCTCTCCTATATATTGAAAGGATTCTCATGGGAAAGGTTAAGCAAGATTAATGGAAGAATTGGTGAAGGAATTGTGTGAAGAACGGTGCTTGAATAGAAGCTTGGAGACTCTAGTAGGTCTATCAAGAGGAATTGGATCTTCTTCGTGCAAGGACAGAGAAAGTGTGTGTGTTGGAACCAAGAATCACTGAAAGGAAGCTTGCGACACCAAGGCGATTAGGTTGTATCTTCTACTTTCAATTAGTATGATACAACGATATGTCCCTTTCCCATAAAGTCATTCTTACTTTATTGTGTAATTCCTTGATCATACGCATAAGTTGACGATTGAATACATTTTTCTATCTTCACTTTCGTTGGTTTGTGTTGTCTTGGTATTGACCTCACAAGAGCACCGTAGCGAAGCGGGAGCAACAAAGACCTAAGGAAGCAATACAAAGGTATGTCACTTGTTCCTCCTTACTAGCTAATTCAATGGTCGTAACTTAGGGAAAGAGTCATGTCCTGTCTTGTTTTGTTCTAGATCCAGGTAGATCTAGGGAGATCTGTTAGTGTTCGCACCTACCGATTAGTCCAACAACAAAATTGGCGACTCCACTGGGGATGCAACCCATTTTTTAGTGGTTTTTGGTGTTTTTCCTTGGCCATTTGCTCTTGCCTTACCTTTCTTCATTTCTATCAATCTCTAAGTCTTCAGGAAACCCTGACAGACTCTCTGGGTCCAGAAGTCCCTTCAAAATTTTTGTCTTTTTCCAAAATTTTGCCTAGTTTCAGGCCTTCTGGCACTGAACCCCTCAGTGGCCTGCGAGAACCCCTTGAGTTCGCACCATGCCTTCCAGTCCAATGCGATATTCTTGCACTTTGCTTGAAGCCAGCCTGCGAGAATGATCCATTCTCGCACTATACATTACTGATAGCCTGTGAACCCATTTTTCAAATTATTGGAATTAAGGCTTTTATATGCTTAGATGCCCAGATTTGTATAGGTGTCTAATAAGAACTTCTTAGGCCACTGGTTGATTTTTTCTTGACTTCGGATTTTGTGCATGATCAGTCTTCAGAAATCAAAGGCTCTTCTTGTCCATATTTTTCTCAACTCTCATCTCTTGACTTTTCTTAACAAGGATATAATCTCTGATCATGGAATATGAGTACTTGTGTGGTTAGGAGCCGGTGATTGGTTTGAAATTTGGGATCATTTGTCTTTCTCATTTTCTCATTATTTGGAAAATCATTGTTCTCATGCAATTGAAAAGACTAGTCTTGTCTGCTTGTCATTTTTGTCTCCATTAAAAGATTGGTTTGGGTTTTGTTTATTGCTTATTCGTTAGTTATTGGTTTTCCTTACTTTCACCACCATGGTGTAGATCTTTTTGAAAAGTAAAAAACATTTTTCTTTTTAAAAGCATTTTCATTTTGAAAATATTRRAAATCAATYGTTGAAAWAGAACAAATAGAGAATTKTCATTGTYAYGTGATTCGTTGAAGATTGCATTTTAAAGAAGATTGYATATYGTAGTTCAAGATTGTTCYRGAAAACTYMTCTTTCCCTCCTRTAMATAGGATTCATYRAACRARAATTGATATYTTTCATTYCTATSTWTGCATTKTTGGGTYAGAGTCTCACACAACATCRRTTTCAWYTCCRTYWCCTTTGAGTAACAACARCCYTTAATAATATTGCGCAATTTTAAAATTTAACTAGTAACTCTTTTCTAGGACTCTATTACACCAACAATTAGCTAGGCTAGAGATTTGGAATAGGCAGAGAGATACACTCTCCAAAGAACAAAACACACAATAGCATCTTGTGTTAAGGAGTGTCAAATTCCATTTACAACATTTTGTCCTAGGAAGCCCTTCTCACACAAGGGTCAAACTCGAGGTCGCATTGATATTGATAGAGTTACTCACCCTGCTTCGTTGATATCATTGTAGAGATCACATATTACGGGGGTCACTTGAAGGTATACCCACAATGATGATTGGAAGCCTCTCAAGATGATTTCGGGCTAGATACCCTGCCCTTTCATGTGGATCGGACTGTCGACTATCCCCCTAGGATTTATTGTTGTTGGTGGTAACCTTAGTGGCCTATATTCTTAGGATCTTACACAAGGTGATTGTGAAGGGGCAAGTCTTCACGGTACCTAGAATCGACATTAGCCAAACTCACTCAGGCTCCTTGGAGGGTAAACCCACAATTATGTGTGGGAGCTTGCACCAGGGTGTAAGTCCGTTAAGCAGGTCGTCAATGTAAATTTTCCACCCTAGCCCTGCCCCTTCTCGCCTCGTTGTTGTGACGTTTGATTTCATCACCAACTAGTGACTTTGGAATTAGAAGGTCTTGTTTGTTTGGTATTGTTTCCTAGATTATGTTTACCATCACATGTTGTTTGTTTACCCAAGTTGACCACAGGATTTTCTTCATAAGTTTGTAACTCGTTCATGATAGACCCTCCACGTTGTTCACGTAGAATGCAGGGCTTACCTCCAAAAAATATGGAAGGTTCTCAACCCCTACCTACAAGCTCACCAGAGGGCTCTCCTCAACAAAGTGAAGTCCAAGACATCACCACTCCATAAGTGGAAAGATTTGACTCTCTAGAATGGTTCTGAATTACCAATTCTCGAGAGGACTTTCGACTTCATCCTGATTTTGAGAGACTTATTATGCGAGTGAATTCTTCTGGAGACTTAGTTGTTTTGTCTTCTGGATCACCGATTGGACCTTTTCTAGGGCCTGAGGGCCAAGATCCTTTTTGGTCTACTGGCGTTTTTAGACGGGATCTCTTTGGCTCAGGAGCAGGTGTTGAAATCACCATCTCACCTGCATTTCCTGAAACCTCTGACCCAGATGCAGTACCTTTTACTCTTGCTTATTATTTTCCTGGTACAGAAGCTCCGCGAGATGACCACATCTTGACCCTGCCTTTAGAAATGGTCCATTACACAGATACTACGAGTATTCACAATGGGATTACAGTGGCTAGTCAAGCCCCCATTCGCACACCGCTCTTGCCCAGTGTCACCCCGATGCTTCCACACGGATACCGTGCATTGAGTGATTCTATTCCCACTCCTACGCAAACGCCATCCAGAACTCCTGGTGGTCCCTCTTCTTCTAGGAACTCTCCTCCAAGCTCCATTTCGACACTTCCTCAACCCGGTTTTGGAGGACCTTTTTCATCCTCTATCAGTGGCACCAATCCTAGTGGCACCATTCCGTCGTTCATACCAAATTACCATATTCCTATTGGTGGACAATTTCACCAAGGAGGTTTTACTCAACCCCCCCTTGTAGGGAAAATTCCTATTGGAACACAAATCCCAATTGGAACACAACCCCCAATTGGAAATCAACCCTCGATTGGAGGACAACCCCCATCGAACCCACCCTATGAACAAAATATACCTCCATCCTTGGCCCAGTATTGGAACCATCTGATACAACATAATTCTCAATCGACTGGGGGGCAATAGCTTCCAACTACATTTGTTATACCCCCTAGTATAGGCCAACCATATCCAGGTACATCCAATCCTATTTGGGGCTCAAATTCTCAAACTCATGTCCCTGTTCAAGGATACAATCCCATGAGCTACCTTCCTCCACAACAACCACCGAATCTGCCTGGGTCTTCACATTATATGAAGACTATTTATGGTCCCACTGGTTTGCCGACGGGACTCCCTCCCCAAAACCACCAGTACTCACATGTGAATAGACAGTTACCCTTTTTGGCCACTTTGGACCTCCCGGATCTGTCAAGGATTTTAAATGATCCAATCTGTCACTCTCCCCAATGGCCTGCTATACCATCCAAGCTACCATCTAACATCCCTAAATTCGATGGCAAAGCGGGAGAGGACCCAAACAATCACGTCATGAATTCATACCTCTGGTGCTCATCCAAATCCTTGATGGATGACCTTATACGTTTACATATTTTTCAAAGAACTCTCACAGGTTCTGCAACGAAGTGGTATATAGAATTACCACGAGGTTTATTTACCGACTTCAACACCCTAGCTCTGGCTTTCCTCACCCACTACCAGTTACCAATCAGTTATGAAATGGGGACCGAGATTTTGAGTTCTTTCAAACAAAACAAAGCCACTCATATATCCGATCACATTCATGAGTGGCGATGGAGATGATGTCTCATCAAACTCGAACTTCCCAATCAGTTGCTAGCAGAATGGCTCACAAAGTCATTTGTGAATGACAGCAGTCATGACATCGCTATGGGTGGAGTTTTCACAGAAGAACAAGCCATAAGTCGTGCTCAATACCTTGACCTCGTTTACTCACAAACGGGTACTCTTTACAACTTACTCCCTGATGCACCTCGTCCTTCCACTCCCACCACTTCAACTACTCCAACTGCTTCTCATGCAGCCAACAATGTGATTGGAACTTTCCATACCCAACCACATTCCTCCTCGATCAACAAACCCAAACCCACTTCTTCTAATGTTCAAAATGCTCTGTCTCCTACCCCTCCCACCAACAAGACTTTTGAGGTAAATGCGGTTCAATCTACCCCATCTGGTAAAAACAAATCCAGAAAGGGAAAGGGTAAGAATAAGGAGGAAAAAAATAATTCACAAGCAGAGAAAACCAAAACTCCACCTGTTGATGATAGGGATAAGTGCAAACCTCGATACCCTTGTCTTATCTGTGGTGATGATCACTACATGAAGGATTGTCCACGACGCGCCGAGGTTACTAAGTTCCTTCAAGGGGCCTCAAAACCACCCACTCCGGCTGTTTTGTCCCAACCCTTCCCCTCTCAACAATAGGCCCAATTGGTCATTCATGACCAACCTTCCCCTTCCACTACATCCTATGTATTGATGTGTATTGGCGATTTAAAGAAGAATGACATCGCACTTACCACTCAAGCCAAAGATTATTCTCCCTCTAAAGAGAAGGTTGATGTTATACCTCCTTCAGTGGTCCAACCATCTCCCATGACTCCACCTACCAATGGTCCTCTTCATCTCGAATGTACGAGCCTCGACACAGTGCTTCTCCCTCCTCCAAAGATCGTCATTTGGAAATCGACTTTCAATCCTCATGCTTGTGCTGCCCATAACTACAACATTGTTGAAGATTTAGCCCAAGAACCTTCCACGATGTCAACCCTAGAAGTCCTTCAAAGCTGTCCCACACAATGGAAGGAACTGTTGAAAGATATCAGTGGAATCGACCTGACGGACATGAATTTGATAATTTTTGACTTGGAAGACCATATTCCAAGGTTACCCCCTCAACTCGCATTCCAAATCCAAGTGATTGTCTCCGACAAAAACATTTGTAGAACCGTTATTGATGAGGGTGCCTCGACATGTGTCATGTCTGTTACCTACTGGAAAGCCATCGACTCTCCCTCTTTGACTGAATCCCATAACATACTCAAAGCTTTCAATGGCTATGGTTTTAAGACTTACGGTGTCCTTCCTTTGTTTCTAATCATGCTAGAAGGCAAAATGGTCCTAGTCGAAGTGGAAGTCTTTGACGCTACTCTCGATTACAATCTTCTGCTTGGCCGTAGCTGGATTGATTCCATGCGTGTAGTTGTGTCGACTCTTTTTCTTGTTGTACATTTCCCACATCAAGGAAAGGTCATTACCGTTGACCAATTAGCCTTCTTTAACTTGGATACGTGTACTGGAAACATACCATTTATTCCCAACCCCCCCTTGGCTACGAGAACATCGGTGTAGGTCTTTTCAATGACTCTTCGTTAATGGGTACTTTCCCCATTCCACCACCCGATGTTCCGCACTCATTTGTTGCTTCAATCAACATGATCTCCACCTCGATTCACGAAACCCCTGTGTCTCACGACCCATGGCTGGTACCCGACCCCGACGATCATCTTCGTTACGGTGACAAAATGCCTTTAAGTGTGGTCAAATCCACCTATTAGGCCATTCAATCAGCAACCCCTTCTAACCCCTCTCTTGGTGATTTATCTCCAGATCCTTTCCACGTCATTTTTCCCATGGATGAGATGATTATGTCTCTCATGGAAGACACCCCCTGGAACGATGGCCATCACCGTTCCATCCTCTTCCTGGAACAACACACCATCGAGAGATACCAATGGATCTCGACCCCATCAAGTGTTGTCATCATTCCAACCGTTCCTCAGTCCACACAAGATGTGTTTTTTGAAGGGAACTTAAGCAATATCTCACCCACTATTCCCCTCGACATATCCATCAAACCTGGAATTGTCAAAAGTGTGCATATTGGAGCTTCGTGTTCCCCTGATGAAATCACCACCTACAAATCGATTTTCAAATAATTTCATGACGTCTTCACTTGGAGCTATGAAGAAATTCCAGGCATCGACCCCAACATTGTGATACATGAGATTAAGACATACCCAGACGCTAAACCTATCTGGCAATGCCTTTGTCCAGTTCACCCACGTAAAGCGACTGCTATCAATATTGAAGTCGAGAAAATTCTCAAAGATGACTTTATTTACCCGGTGGCCCTCACTGACTGGGTTTCCAATCTTGTCCCGATTAACAAGAAACAAGTAACTATCCGTGTATGCATTGATTATAGAGATATCAACAAAGCTTGTCCTAAAGACAAATTTCCTACCCCCTTCGCCGATCAGATTGTCAATGATTGCACCGAAAGTGAAATCTTCTCTCTGATGGATGGTTTCTCCAGATATAATCAAATCAAAATTATTCCCAAGGATCAACACAAAACCGCTTTCATTTGTCCTTGGGGAACTTTTACCTATCGAAAACTTCCTTTCGGTCTAAAGAACGCTGGCGCAACTTTTCAACGCGCTATGTATTATGCCTTCCATGATATCAAGCACATCGTGCAACCATATCTTGATGACTTACCTGCTCATTCCATGCGACGAGTCGATCATCCAATCCACCTCCAAGCCATTTTCATCCGCTTTCGGTTTTACCATATACGCTTGAATCCTCACAAATGCATTTTCTGCATGGAATCCGGTTGAATTCTAGTCTTTATTGTTTCATGTCAATGGATCAGGGTAGATCCTTTAAAGGTCAAGGCGATTCTCAATCTCCCTCCTCCTTCTACACTTTGCCAATTACAAAGTTTGCAAGGGAAAGCAAACTTTCTTCTTCGTTTCATCCCGAACTACGCCGAGATAACTCTTGGATTTACATGACTACTCAAAAAGGGGTCTGAGTTCGTATGTGATACCATCGCAAACAAATCCTTCGAAGCTTTGAAACTGTCCTTGACACATGGTCCACTTCTCTTTCCCCCTGATTACAGTCGCGATTATTTCCTCTACCTCACAGCCTCATATTACACCATCGCTATGGTTCTCGTCCAAGAGGATGATTCTCATGACAAACATGTTATCTATTACTTGAGTTGAAGTCTAATGCCTACCAAAACCAAGTATTTACATGTCGAAAAATTGGCCTTGGAAGTCATCCAAGAAATTCAACATTTCCATCACTATATCCTCTCTCGCAAGACTACGGTAATTTCTAACTGCAACCCTATGCAACACATTCTCACACGTCAATTGCTAGGGGGAAAATACTCCAAATGGATCGTGATACTCTAGGAGTTTGACTTGGAATTCGAATGAGCCAAGTCCAAGAAGTCCTTAGTGTTCATCGAGTTGATATGCGACTTTCCCTACTCTGAAACAGAAAATGTAGCAGCCGATTCATTACCTAATGAATCCCTTTTCCTAATTAGTTCTGATGATATTTGGTACGGTGATATCATCATGTATCTCCAAAACCAGACTTTCTGGCCCAATTTGTCCAGTATTGACCAGCGTCAAATATGCTACCAAGCCCGTCAATATATTATCCTTGGGGATATTCTTTATCTCTGTGGGATTAACTCAGTTTTTTGATGTTGCCTCACGTTTGACGAAGCCGAGAAAGCCTTAAATGACTGCCATTCTAGATCCTGTGGTGGTCATATGTCCGGGTATGCTACTGCCTAGAAGATCTTATGAGCAGGGTATTTTTGGCCTTCTTTATTTTACGATTGCATAATCGCCATCCAAAAATGTCACGCTTGCCAGACCTATAATCATAAGATACGCTCACATCCTGCTCCTCTTCACCTTGTGGTCTCCATTGGTCCCTTTGCGAAATGGGGTATCGATTTCATGACATGTCATCCCCACTCAGCCGGGGAGCATGGATACATTATTGTAGCCGTAGATTATTTTACAAAATGGGCTGAGGCAATGCCGACATTTGACAATACTGGAAAGACCACAACATTATTCATTTTCAATCACATCATAGCTCATTTTTGTGTTCGTCAGGCTATCGTCACTGATCATGGTAGCCACTTTAGAAACTTCATGATGTCCAAAATCACTGAAAAGTTGGGTCTTATCCATGAAAACTCAACGCCCTACTACCCACAAGCCAACGACCAAGTCGAAGCGATTAATAAAGTTCTCATAACCATGCTTTGACGAATGATAGGGATTCACAAAACAAGTTGGCACACAATGTTGTTTTCATCATTGTGGACTTACAAGACATCCGTTAAGTCCGCTACTGGGTTTACACCTTTCTGGTTAGTCTATGGTCTAGAAGCCATCCTCCCAATTGAATGCGAGATACCCTCTTTAAAACTAGTCATCGAACTCCTACCAAACACTTCTGCAGAGGAAGAATGTCTGTT
>JASDQU010228846.1:648-17213 GCA_032191745.1 Picea mariana | reverse complement strand
TCATTGACTTCGTCAACAATTGCATTTGATCATTGCTCATATATTCATTTGAAGATAGTCATTGATTCCATGAAGTACTAACCCACTGCAAGCACATTCTAGTTTTCTTTGTTTTGTCTCGCAAACAGGTGCATCATCAGTGGTCTTATCTCCTTGACTATCTCTTCTTGGGCAGAAATCTGTGAAAGGGACTTCCTTGACTTGGTCTTTTACCCTTTAGCCTTTCTTAAAGCCAGATTGCCTTAGGGACGTCTCCCTTGGTCTAGCCCTCCTAAATAGAAAGAGCTCCCCATCAAGGTGACAGTGGGTGGGGAAGCTCCTGTTACGCCGGTTTCAAGCCCTGACTCAAGCTCTTTGGACCTTTCCTACAAACCGTGCGATAACAGGACACTAAGAAAGGAGAACCTAACATTGTTAAAGGGAATGCAAAGTTTTGGCTTGGACCTTTTAGAATCAAAATGAAGTAAGTCAACTATGCATACTACTCGTCTACACTGGAAGGGAGAAAACATCCATTACAATTTAGTGGACGCCTCCTCAAACCCCATCACAGGGCTGAGACTTGACTTCACAGGTAAGTACATGTAAGTTAGACATTAATTTTGCATCCATTTGTATATACAATTACATTTCATGTTAGTATAGTTGTAGTTTCATTTTCATATTGTATTCTTCCATTATGTATATATGTATGCTCATGATTATATGCTAGATTAGAGATGTTATTTTTATTTTGATATCATATATGAACAAGGGGTGATATCACCACCTTAAGGACTACTAATACATTTTTTTGATATTTAGAAGGCACGAGTCATACCAGAGATGTTGAGGTTCTCACGTGCTCTACGTTGAGCACATGTCCCCGAGTTGGATCCATATGTTATCCCCTACCCTAGGAATAATTAAAGAGATCACGTCTCGAGGCCCATAGGTCCTAGACATGGCATATCGAGAGCTGATGACTTGAGAATTTCCCTGAAGGGCCCCTCTTTTCTTCAGTGTAGTCCATTTATCAACAGTAGCAGTATCCATCCCACTAGCTTATTACTGAAGTAGTAGTAAGTCTTTCTCCATGAGTTAATGAGTCTGGGTATCATGGTATGTGTTACTCTGATTCTTGAAGCACTTGAATATGTTTCATTGAATTATCCTTCATTTCATAACATTTTTTTGGAAATTATGTTGTTTGACTTGTTCATACCTGGAAGGGTGACATGGTGCTCTAGTAAGTTGATCTCCCTTTAGGATGGGTTGCCACTAGGTGGGACTGTGAAAGGTCATCGTCCATTCCCTCCATACTTACCACTTTCCATATTTATTCCTCTCATATCCCCCTACCTTTGTTCGAGCATTGGGATTGGCCACACTAGGAAGGTTTGTACCTTGCCTTGTGGGAATAAGGGGCTAAAGACCTAGAGGGTAAAATTAGCTGGAAAGAGTTAAAAKAAAATATTAAAACCTTTGAGATGCTTCACCCAGGGATTCTTGAGAAAGAAGTAAAAGGCTTCTCAGTAAGAAAAGGAAACCCATAAAGATAATTAAACACTCAAGGTACTAGTTGGTGGATAGGTCTCATCACGAGCCGACCTATTATGACCATGGGCATGTAGAGGTATGAMAGTCCCACCTATMTGGTCAAMAAAATAGGGTAGTGACTCTCAATGGCATAGCCAAGAGAAAGGGGGTCTCATCATGAGCCAACCTTCTGATCTTCGTGAAATGTTTGTGGATAATGATGTCATCCATGGTCATCAATCCAAGATAGTGTCCCTCAACTCTTCCCTTGAAGAACAAAAGAAAAATATCAAAATATAATAAAGATAAGAGTAAAACGTAGTAAATGGACTAGGAAACAATAACATATATGACAAGGTGCAACTCACCCTCTACAAAGGCACCCACATGTAAGACCTACATTTCCATGTTATTTCTGCACCCCATGCGCAAACACTTACCCATTTCCACCTCATACACTTACATGACCTGGATTGGCTCCCACCTAGGAAACACCCCAAACTTGACGAAGGTTAGCCCAATAGGACACCCTAAGACCTTCTCCAAACCTAACGTGTCAAATTGCAAAACATCTTTGAGCAATTGTTTGGGTAAAGGGGAGTTTGATGCACATGTTTGGGTAATATAATTATTCGATGTGATTTACATGTTATGATCCATGTGAATTATGAACCCCTGGAGGGTGTACTTGCTTTTGCTGCAGGACCTTTCTCGGTGGACAGGTACACGTGAGGGAATGACTATCTCAGACCTTCATGGGGTTGAAATCCCATAGATGGATGTTGTAACCCCATCCAGAGGCAAGAAGACATCGAGGATTTTCACCAAGAAGAAAGAAGGATGTTTCCCTTGGAGATACCCTAAAAAACCTAGACACATGGGGATATTTGTCTTCCACATGGACATTGGCCTTTGAAATCCTAGAATGTCACCATCATGACCCTGGACGTCATCTAGAGCTCGGGTTTAAATTTTGTAGGCAGTTGTGAGCTAGGTGGCACATGTGGGAATCATCTAGGGCCTTTGGAGGGCAAGCGTTATGCATCCTGAGCCCAATGTTCCATCTTAGGGCCTCAATGTCACCCTAGAAGGGAATGACGCCACCCTTGGAGATGTTTTTAGATGTTAATTAATTTTATTTATGTCAAAATTGGATTTTAATGTAAATTGGTTAGGTTGGCCTTTTATTTCACCTAAAATTAATTAAAGGTCAAATTTTTGTATAAATAGAGATAACGTACTCTCATTTTATCATCATAACTCCTCACACAAGAGGAAGATGACTGAAAATTGTGCCCTATTTGGGACTTCTTGGCTGAAATAGTGAGGCGCACTTGTCTTGGAGGCTAAATTTTGCAACTTGGATAATTTTTGGTTAAGTTACTTGGCAATATAGTGTTTTATTGCTTGATTATCCTTAGTGAAGTAAGTAAATTTGCAATTGTCATTTCATTTTGAGTGGTTATGGTATATTTTCTTATTCATGTTAAAGATTATGAAATTTATTTCTTGACAAACCCTAGGAGTAAAGGACTTAAGTTGTTACTTATTTTCTCTTCATTTGCTAGACTTTACTAATGTGATTTGACCTAGACAAACTTCTAAAGCCCTAAAGTGCTAGCACTTTAGAAGCCATTTCCTAGTTGTTGTTGCTCTTAATTTTTTTCAATAGTCTAAGGAGAAGGAAGGCGTTAGGGCCTATAATTTCCTACTCTCTAGTAGCTCACCTCTCTATAAGTGTAGATCCTAGAAGACTTAAGGTGCTACTCTTCTAGCATCCATTCTTTACTTAGACAAGTATAATCATTGTTGTTAATACTTCCAAGTGAAGGTCGCCACCTGTTGACTCCATTACCCCTACAAAGGCACTAGTATTCACCTATTTCCTCTTTGAGAAATCATCAACCTTCAAACTCAACTTCTACTTGCTACCCTACTAACTAAAACTAAACGTAACTTAGCCTAGATCACTTGTATTTTTGTTGTTTTTATAAAATATTGCTGCAACCATCTAACTCCAACAAATTTTCTGCAAAACTGACCTTAAATGCTAGTTAGACACTTCATAAATTGCATATGACAATTGATTATCATTTTGCCTAGTTAAAGCTACTTTTTCATTGTCTTTTTCAAGCAATTCTGAGGCATATTTATTTCTACTGTTATAAAATACTTGTTGCTGTTGTACGATTTCATATTATTGCAATTTTATATCAGCCAACTTATATTTCAAAGGTTCACTATCTTATTGAAGCTCTAACATCATTTTGTACTTGAAAAACTGCCATATTTTTGCTTGTTGTCTTGTTCTGGGCAGACACACCTCATTCATTACTTTTGCTTCATCTCTTTAAGACAAAAATACCTTTTGACTTGAGTGACCAGTGTGAGGGGAGTATTTTTTCATCCTTTCCTTAGTTTCATCAACCTTTTAGGTCACTAGGGACGTCTCCCTTGGGGTAATTTCAACATACTCCTAAATAGAAAAGGGTTTCCTATTAGTATGCGCCATCAGCTCTATGATGCTCTAAAGGCTCGTGGAACCCCTAGAAACTGAAGTCAAATAT
This sequence comes from Picea mariana, assembly GCA_032191745.1. Classification (NCBI taxonomy): domain Eukaryota; kingdom Viridiplantae; phylum Streptophyta; class Pinopsida; order Pinales; family Pinaceae; genus Picea; species Picea mariana. The sequence continues at coordinate 13,128 of JASDQU010228846.1, read as the reverse complement.
TTTGGACTTCTGTGGATTTTCTCCTAACACGTACTCTCATTATTATGTACGTTATACCATGGTAAGATTAGATTTTTGTGAGTGTTATTGATAGTGAGGGTCGAGGTGTCAGATTCTTCAACTTTTGATCCCGTGTATGATTATTTGATTGATTGTGGGTCCTCCAAGAATACCAAGCTTAATGGTGGATGGACTTTCATGTCTGATTTGAAATCATCTTCGATGTTTTCTATAGAACACAACATTCCATCTTAGGCCAATTCCAGTGCAAGTGTTCCCTTTGAACTCTATTTAACAACATGCATTTTCACTCAGAAATCATCTTATAATTTCGATATTTGAGATGGGTTTCACTCGATTCAAAGAGGGTGGTTGAGGGGGTGTGTTCTCTAGCGCTTCTGTTTCTCATTCTATGCATGATCAGGTCCCTTATTTATTTCAACCATCCTTGAAATAAATATACAAGTGCACTAATCCTTTATTGGAAGATCACTATATTCATCTTTTTTTTGACACTTACACATGCAAAGTGAGTATAAGTCACATTTTCGCATGATTTGTAATAAAGCTAGATGGGGTGTCTAAGCCTTCAATGTCTCAAGGGATTCTTATGATCATTTCATGGTAGAGCAAGCCATTGATACATGGTTTGGGAGATGGGCATTATAAGTGCACATATTTTGTAGTGGGGGTTTGCACCACTAGTGCATATATATTACTACACCTTTTTGTAATGGGTAGATAGGACCATAGGGGTTTTCCTAATTTGTGCACCTTTTGGTATATCAAAGTGCCTTGTAAAACCAATGATTATGAAGCATTGTAATGACTGCTTATCCACTTTTGAGTGAGGAGAGTGAGAGGCATTATTATTGTGTCTTAAGCATTTATTAGCTTCTTTGTAATCATGATGTAAACAGTGGATTGAGGCGATTTTCCTATGCCATTTTTGGTGATTCATTGTGAACTTGACCAAGAGTGTAGTTATAAACTCTTGGAAAGTAAGAAACTTATGCAGGTATCATCAGTTATAGGTTGCAAATTTAAGCAGATGTGGGGTTCAACATTTCATCTCCAGAGAACAAGAGGTTAAGGAGACAGGAAATGTGCCTTTCAGAACATTTGCTTGGCAACAATTGCAAGTGTTTGAGTTACATTCTGATTCTGAAGTACAGGGAATGAAGACATTTGCATGCAGCTGATGATGGATTGCAGGTCAAAGTTGATACTTCTGGAGGTCCAAATTTTTTTCTCCATGGAGAGGTGTGATCCAGGAGGATCTTCATAGTTGACACATTTTCAGTCAGTTTCAAATAATGCCAACATTGTCCAGTCAACAAAGAGCTCACACTGAGCTTTCTGATGCATTTCAAATAAATTCAATTGGACTTCACATGCTAGAAATATGTCTTGTTGATATTTAGGGGAAAATGGCATTTGTAAAATGTTTAATACACGAGATATGGTTCTCATAATTGTGTATTTTTCATTATTTAAAAGGAATTATTTGGTGCAAAGCCATGTTGTCTTTCAATCCCTAGTCTCAAGGAGAGTCCTAAGGAGAGTTGAAATATTCATGGATGGTTCAAATATATTCTCAAACCAATCCCTTGAGATATGCCAAGATCCTAATTTAGGGGATCTTGAGAGATATTATCTCCATGAAAATCTTGATGTGGTTGAGATGGAGATGTTATATAAACCCTTCTTGGGGGTCAAGAGGTGGAAGGAGGAGAGAAAGGAAAGATCTTGTGGAAATCTTATTGAGAGCTTATTGATTCAAAGGATGTCTTTGAAAAGGAGAAACATGTTGTAGGCTTTTTTATGTATCCCTTTTGAAGCAGAATCAATAAAGCAGATTCATGGGATTCATGAATCCGAAGACATAGTGAGGGGGTCTGGTGAACTCCTTTATCATATTGTTTTAAATGTTGTACGTGTGATTTTGATGCATTGTCACTTGTTTAAGTAGAGTTTTTATTTATAAACATACACAACAGTTTGACAATTTTATGTGATTATTTCCTTAATGAAGCATGGTTAATTAATCAAATTTACCTTATTCACATGCAATTTCGTCAGTAAAAGATCTTATTTTGAAAATTTGGATGAAATAAGATTCTCACCAAATTTTTAGATCACGAAGTTTGCAATAGTTTTTTTTTTTTCTCCAATCCTTTGGTTTTCAAACTAAAATAGTAAAAATGAATATTTTTAATGAATTTATAGACATTTTTTCAACATATTTGTCAAATTAATGCACCATTTTACTCTATTTTTCTTCTAGATTTTGGGTATTGTTATATCTAACCTATGAGAAATAATTCTTCTATTTTTTGTAGCTTGGTGGATGTCAAAAGTAAAATTTAAGAAGTATTTGTTCCATTGTTACTTCTTTAGATTTAGAGGAAAATTTTCTGACTAGCATACTAGGAATAGGTATTGATTTCTTCTTTGCATTATTAACCTCGAATTATCATTATTTTATCTCATGATTGACCCTTCTAAGTTACGATGGTTAAATCACTTTCCCTCTGTCATTTTTCATGAATTAAGTGGTAGAATCCCACTTATCTCGGGTTTCCCTAGTTAGCACCTTGCTTGCTTTTTTGTGCCCATGTTGAGTTCTCTCATAGGCTTGGGAGACTTATTAGTCCTTTCATGACATTGATTTTAACCATGCAATTCTCTCTCGGTCTTTTTTTGACCATTTCCTGATATGATCACATGTATTTTGTTAGGCATTTAATTTTTCTCACAAGATACTTGCTCAAGTCTTATGTTCAATGCTTCATTGTAGCCTCAATATTATCATATACATTCATTTGTGTCGCTTTTCCTTTGTATCCATGGCATTTGAATTTCAAAATATATCCATGTAAGAAATATTTTTGAGTTTCCATGTCATGGCTAGTATTTCTTTTGCATTTTTTTCATAGGTCTGTTCCATGTTCCTGGAACATCACTGCATTCCATGCAACACTCATTTCTTCCTCTATACTATGTAATTGTTTCATTAATTTTTAGGTTTCTCTAACATGAAAAATACAAAAATGAAATTATATTTATAAAAAAATAGTGGTAGGGGGGAATTGAGACCTTCATTATGTTTTGAATATGAGGCAACAAATCATGTTGTGCTTAAACAAATCACTTATATTGTGTGACTCTTTTAGAATTTAGATTTTAGTAATTCTATTTAGGAACTGCACCATGATTATGATTTTTTACACTATGATTGATTACTCTTCCAGACGCTATGGAGATGACCTCGGTACCTCCTATGTTGTTGGATTATATCAATGATCCATTTTGGTGTCTATTATTTCACAAGTCATTATTATGTCGTGATTATGTTCAAAGGATGTTTTAGCATGAGTTAGCATTCCTCAAATTTGTTGACCATCCATTTCAACCTTTTGTCTTATAAAGTTTCTCTTAGTTGTCATCATTACCATTGTTTTTACTCATGCCAATGTGGAAGGATTCATCATTGCCTTCTCATTGGAAAGTCATGTCCTATCAACTAAGATACATTTATCTAGGAGGTTGAATTATATTCATAACACCCTTGCACTTTCTTTCATCATTGGTTTATGCCTTTCCTTGCTATGACATTCCATGTCATGCCATGCCTTTCCTTTCCATGCCATGCCTTGCATTTCCATGCCATGCCTTTCCATGCCATTCCATGCCTTGCATTTTCTTTCTATGCCATGTCATGCCATGCCTTACCTTTCCATGCCATGCCATGCCATTCCTTGCCTTTCCTTTCCATATCATGCCATGCCTTCCCTTGCCATGCCATGCGTTTCCTTTCCATGCCATGCCTTGCCTTTCCATTCCATGCCTTGACTTGGCATTCCTTGAATTTCCATGTCATGCCATTCCATGCCTTTCATTTCCTTGCCTTGCCATGCCTTGCCTTGTCAAGCCCTGCATTTCCAATCCATGCCATTCTTTGCCATGTCATGCCATTCCATGCCTTTCCTTTCCATGCCATGCCTTTCCATGCCTTGCCTTGCCATGCCATGCATTGTCATTCATTTCCTTTCCTTTCCATGCCATGATATTCCTTTTATTACATTCCATGACATCGTTCCAACACTTTTTAGGGCCAAATTCTTTCATATAGGGCCTCAAATTGGGGTTTTAGTGTTTTTACGGGATTTTTTAATTTTTAATTATTATTTATCTCTTAGTTTATGAGTTTAATTAGAAAAGAGAGTTGAAAAATAGTGTCACACTATTTATCTCTTAGTTAGTGGTCAGTTTTAGAGTCATGCGAGAATTTTCTAAATTTAGCTATTTATCTAAAAAATAGTTGTTTTTCTAAAATTAGTTGTTTTCAAAAATCCCAGATAGTAGTTATAAGGGGTTGAAATTCGATTGTAATAGTTAGGATGGAGAAGGAATAAAAGAGAGTTATTTTTTCGTTCTCCTGTGTTTTCATGTTTTATTTGATATTGTGAATGAAATCAGGTTTTGGCTACATCATTTCCCTCGGAAAATCCCCGAAATATCCCTACATCACATGCCTTTCATTGCCATGCCTTGCATTACCTTTCCTTTCGATGCCATTCCATGCCATCCCATGCCATGACATGCCTTTCCTTGCCTTGCCAAGCCATGCCAAGCCATGCCTTTCCTTGCCATGCCTTGCCTGGCCATGCCAAGCCATGCTTTTCTTTTCCATGCATGCATTTCCATGCCATTTATTGCCATGACATCCCATGCCATGCCTTGCATTTCCTTTCCATGACATGCCATGTCATGCCTTGCATTTCCTTTCCTCTYTATGCCATGCCTTGGCTTGCCAATCCATGCCTTGGCTTGCCAATCCATGCCTTGCCAAGCCATGCCTTTCCTTTCCATGCCATGTCATGYGATTAATTTCCTTTCCATGCCATGCTATACCTTTCCTTGCCATTCCATGCCATGCCATGCTTTGCTTTTCCATTCCATGCCTTGCCTTGCCTTGTCATGACATGTCATGCCTTGCATTGCCTTGCCTTTCCATGSCATGCATTACCTTTCCATGCCTTGCCTTGTCATTCCATGCCTTGCCTTGACTTGCCTTGCCTTTCCATTCCATGCCATGTCATTCATTTCCTTGACATGCCCTGCATTGACTTTCCATGCCATGCCTTGCCTTGCATTGCATTGCCTTGAGTTGCATTTCCTTGCCTTGCCTTGTCATTCCATTCCTTTCCTTTCCATGCCTTGCCTTGCCTTGTCATGCCATGACTTGCCTTGAATTGACTCACCATGMCATTCCTTTGCTTTACTTTCCATGACATACCTTGCATTGGCTTGCATTTCCTTGTCTTTCCTTGCCTTGGGTAACTACAATTCATCTAAAAGGTACTTTCATTATGATATTCATAAATTTACTGGTTGTTTGTAAAAATATAATTTTTTTCATCATTATAGCAAATTATTGTCCTTTGAGTCACCCATAAGAAATTTATCACTATAATCATAAACACCATTAAATTATTTCCAAAGTCAGCTAACTTCTAATAAATTTGTTTTCAAGTTAATTTAATAAAAAAATAATGGCAATCATGTATCATACCTTTTTTTTTTCTTAAAAAATAATGCTTGTACTAAATGAACAAGTTTAAAACCTAAAAATTACAATCAAAAGATTCAAAAAGCATGTAATTCTACAACTTGTTATCCCATCTATCTTAAATAAAAATACTTGCATGAGAATTTCAATGTCATAACATATGCTCTCTTTATTCATAGTTGTGAAACATGGATTATAATAATTAATAGGATTTACATAGAAATGAATGTCACTAAATAGGTTTGTGTTCCATCCTTTTGGTGTAGTCTCATTATACTATTGATCCACAATTTATTTTGGATTGCATGAAAAAAAACATAACTTCAAGGCCTTATTTAAAATCAAAGAAATAAAAACTAATCTTTCAACTCAATAACTTTTATAACAAGATATAGAATGTGGACCTAGACCTAGACCTTTCCTTGCCTTGCCATGTTTAGATTTGTTGGGACTTGTCATGTCTTTACTTTCCTTGCCTTGTCTTGCCTTGCATCGTCTTTCCTTTCATTTCCATACCTATACATAGACTTATCCCTAGACATTGCCTTGCCATGCCTTGCCTTGTCTTGCAATGGTCTATGTCATGGTATATGTCATGGTAATGGTGTAGGTATAGGAATAGGTCTAGGTCATGGTTTAGGTCTAGGTATAGGTCTAGATCTATGTCCTAGCCATGGTTTAGGTATAGGTCTATTTCCAACATTTCCATGAATGGCTTGAGGAGGCGAGTTGCAACTCGTGATAAAAATCAAACTGAGACTCAGATGGATGAACCATCTGTTGCATTGGATTTGGGTCACCAAGTTTCAACTATTGGTGCCCCTTCATTGTCATTTCATTGTCAAGAAAAGTGTTTGTTAGAGGATCACCGAGACTAGGGTTTTTATTAATGAGGCATAATGCAATTCCTAAACAAGAGGTCAATTTTCAAGAACACTATGTCGGGCAATTGTGGGTAGTGTGGTCGTGTGGGCCTTGGACAAAAAGATGTGCAGGAGCTTAAAAATTTCTATTATGATGCTCGGTATGGATTTGATGCCCCTAGACCAAATTGCCAACATGTCCCTGAATGAGTTGAGGAGGCGAGTTGAAACTCGCGATAAAACTCTAATCATGACTCGGATGGATGAACTATTAGTTGCATTATATTTGAGCCACCATGTTTCAGCTTGTAGGGCCCCTTTGCTGTCATTTTGTTGCTTGGAAAAGAATTTGATGGAGGATCTCTAGAACTAGGGTTTTGCTCAATGAGGCATAGTGCAATTTTTGAACAAGAGGTCTATTTTCAAGAAAATTGTGTCGGGCGATTGTGGGTAGTGTGGTCACATGCACTTTGGCCAAATATATGTGTAAGAGCTTATGAAATTCTGTTATGTTGTTCGGTTTGGATTTTATGCCCCCAGACCAAATTTCCAATATGTCCCATAATAGCTTGAGGAGGTGAATTGCAACTCATGATAAAACTCAAATTGAGACTTGTATGGGTGAATCATCGGTTGCATTGGATCCAGGGAATTAAGTTTCAACTAGTGGGGCCCCTTCGTTGTCATTTTGTTTCCCATAAAAACATTTGTTGGAGGATCAATGAGACTAGGGTTTTTCTCAATGAGGCATAATGCAATTTTTGAACAAGAGGTCAATTTTCAAGAAGACCGTGCCTAGAGATTGTGGGTATCCTAGTTGCACGGGCCTTAGCCAAACAAATGTGTGGGGGCTTATAGAACTATGTTATGATGCCCAATTTGGATTTTATGCCCCCAGATCAAATTGCCAACACATCCTTGAATGACTTGAGGAGGTGAGTTTCAACTCGTGATAAAAATAAAATAAAAAATCGGATGGTCGAATCGTTAGTTGCATTGGATCCGGGTCAATGCTTATTTTTTAAGTGAAATTTCGCCAATTTGGATAAATCTCAATTTTTTGGAAGAAAATTAGGCTAAATTTTTTCATTTTTTCATTATAAATGAAAAAATTGTAGCTTAATTTATGATTATAGTTAAAAATACACTTATGGTTTTCGCCTAAATAGAAACATTTTCCATGAACACATAATCAGTTTTCTTAATATTTTCGCCAAATCAATGATTATGCATCCCAATTTTTTTGGTATATTCGCTACATATGGATGATTAGTTAGTGGTAATTACTCTTGGGAAAACCATGAATTTTCAATTGAAGTCATGTAAATTTATATAGGACAGGAAGATGTTTTTAAAAAATTACTTTTATTATTTTTTTCACTTATTTCAACATGGAGGAGGTATATCATGTTGCATATTAATGTATATAATTTTTTCCATGTATTTTTAAAGATATTTTCCATTGCCATTTTATTGTTGTTGTAAGTTCCCTCTAATTGATATGAAAGTTTGTTTTTTTTTTACTTTAAATATTCTTTCATAAGATATTTTTTGTCAATTATTGTCAATGATGCACATGTGACACAAATAGATCGACGTTGTTGCCAAATTTTAAAGGTACCATCAAGAAATCAATTGGTTATCGCCTAAGATAAATGACACAGTTCTTTTACAAATATGGCTTTATCGCCAAATGGTTTGATAAGTTATGACTTATGTGGTTTGAAAAAAAAAACATTGATCCGAGTCACCAGGTTTCAGCTAGTGGGGCCCCTTCTTGTCATTCCGTTGCTCAAAAAAGTGTTTGTTGGAGGATCTCTGGAACAAGGGTTTTGCTCAATGAGGCATAATGCAATTTTTGAATAAGAGGTTGACTTTCAAGAACATTGTGTCAGGAGATTGTGGGTAGTGTGGTCGCACAGGCCTTGGTCAAATAGATGTGAAAGATCTTAGGAAACTCCATTATGCTGCTCGATTTGGATTTTATGCCCCCGGACCAAATTGCCAACATGTCCTCGAATGGCTTGAGGAGGTGAGTTGCAACTTGTGATAAAAATCAAACCGAGACTCGGATGGATGAACCATTGGTTGCATTGGAACCATGGTGTATAGTTTCAACTAGTGGGGCCCCTCTTATATCATTATGTTGCCCAAAAAATCATTTTCTGGAGGATCTCCAGAAATAGGGTTTTTCTCAATGAGGCATAATGCAATTTTTGAACAGTAGGTCGATTTTCAAGAACATTGTTCCAGGAAATTTTGGGTAGCATGGTCATGTGGGCCTTGGCCAAATAGACATGAAGAAGCTTATGAACTCCATTATGCTGCTTGGTTTATATTTTATGCCCCTGGACCAAATCGACAACATGTCCCTGAATGACTTGAAGAGGCGAGTTGCAACTCCTGATAAAACTTGAAATGGGACTTGGATGGACGAACCCTTGGTTGCATTGAATCTGATGCATCGAGTTTCAACTAGTGGGGCCCCTCCACTGTCATTCCATTTCTCGTAAAAGTGTTTGTTGGAGGATCACCGGGACTGGGGTTTTTCTCAATGAGGCATAGTGCAATTTATGAACAAGAGGTTGATTTTCAAAAACACTGTGTTGGGTGATTGTGGGTAGCATGGTCATGTGGGCCTTGGCTAAATAGACATGTGAGAGATTACGTAACTCTGTTATGATGTTCAGTTTATATTTTATGCCCCTAGACCAAATTGCCAACATGTCCTTGAATGATTTGAGGAGGCAAGTTACAACCCATGATAAAACTCAAACCGAGACTCAGATGGATGAACTGTTAATTGAGTTGGATTTGGGGCATTGAGATTCAGCTAGTGGGGACCCTATGTTATCATTATGTTACCTAGAAAATAATTTGTTGGAGGATCACTGGGACTAGGGTTTAGATCAATGAGGCATAGTGTAATTTTTGAACAAGAGGTCAGTTTTCAAGAACACTATACCGAGAGATTGTGGGTAGCATAGTCACATGGGCCTTGGACAAAACGATGCGTGGGAGCTTACAAAACTTCGTTATGCTGGTGGGTTTGGATTTTATATCCATAGACCAAATTTCTAACATTTCCTTGAATGACTTGAGGAGGTGAGTTGTAACTCATGATAAAACTCAAACTGGGACTCGAATGGATGAATCGTCAATTGCATTGGATCTGGGGCACCGTGTTTTAGCTAGTATGGCCCCTTCTTTGTCATTTTGTTTCCCAAAAAAATTGTTTGTTGGAGGATATTTAGAACTAAATTTTTTCTCAGTGATTATTACATATGTTTGAAAATTTAACACCTTGTAAGGATATACCTAGCATGGCATGGAAAGGAAATTCATGACATGGAAAATTAAGGCAAGGCATGGAAAGGCATGGCATGACAAGGCAAGGCATGGTAAAGAATGTCACAACAAGGCATAGCAAGGCATAGCAAGGCAAGGCAATGCAAGGCATGGCATGACATGGCATGGCAAGGAAAGGAATGACATGGCAAGGAAAGGCAAGGCATGAAAAGACATGACATAGAAAGGCAAGGAAAGGCAAGGCATGGCATGGGAAGGAAAGGCATGGAAAGGAAATGAATGGAAAGGCAAGACATGGTATGACATGGTAAGGCAAGGAAAGGAAAGGAAAGGCATGGAAAGGCAAGGCATGGGAATTCATGGCATGGAAAGGAAAGGCATGGCATAGAAAGACAAAGTATGGCATGGAAATTCAAGGGAGTGCAAGGCATGGCATGGAAAGGGAAGACATGGAATGGAATGGAATGGCATGGAAAGGAAAGACATGGAATGGCATGGAAAGGCAAGGCATGACATGGCAAGAAAAGACATGTCATGGCAAGACAAGAAAAGGCATGGTATGCCATGGCAAAGAAAGGCATGGCATGACATGGTAAGGCATGGTATGGAATGACATGGAAAGTGAAGGCACGACATGACATGGAAAGGGAAGGCATGGAATGGCATGAAAAGGACATGCATGGAGGAAAGGCATGGCATGGAAAGGTAAGGCAAGGCATGGTAAGGCATGCCATAGAAAGGTAAGGCATGACATGGAAAGACATGACATGGAAAGGCATGGAAATACAAGGCATGGGATGGCATGGAAAGACAAGGCATGACATGGAAAGGCAAGGCATGGCATGACATGACATCACAAGGAAAGAAAATGCATGGCATGGCATGACATGGCAAGGCAAGGCATGGCATGGAAAGGTAAGGCAAAGCATGGAAAGGCATGACATGGGAAGGAAAGGCATATCATGACATGGAAAGGCAAGGTATGGCATGACATGACAAGGCAAGGGATGGAAAGGAAAGGCATGAAATGAAAAGGAAAGCAATGCAAGGCATGGAATGGAAAGGCAAGGCATGGCATGCAAATTCAAGGAAATGCAAGGAATTTCATGTCATGACATGGCAAGGGAAGTCATGTCATCACAAAGCAAGGCATGAAAAGGAATGACACGAAAAGGCAAGGCAAGACATGGCATGGCAAGTTAAGGAAAGACAAGGCATGTCATGGCATGGTAAGTCAAGTAAAGGCAAGGCATGTCATGGCATGTCATGGTATGGCATGACAAGGAAAATCATGACATGGCAAGGAAATCCATGCCATGGAAAGGTAAGGTAATGTAAGGCAAGGAATGGAAAGGAAAAACAAGATAAGGTATGGGATGGAAAGGCAAGGCATGGCATGACAAGGAAAGGCAAGGAAAGGTGAGGCAAGGCAAGGAAAGGAAACACAAGGAATTGAATGGAAAGGAAAGGCATAGCATGACAAGGCAAGCCATCACATAACAAGGAAATCCATCACATGGCATGGCATGGAAATTCAAGGAAAGGAAAGGGAAGACAGAGGAAGGCAAGGAAAGGCAAGGTAAGAGGGGAAAAGGCAATGAAAGGTAAGGCAAGGCAAGGAAAGGCACGGGAAGGCTAAACACAGTTCCCTAATAACAAGAAAGAACCAAAAAATACAAGAATACCATAACAACCTGTTGGGCCCCAACAACTCCCCTTATATTTTTACAAAATTTAAAGGGCTCCTATTAGAATCTTGATAATTATAATGAGCTACAGAATCAACCTTTTCAAATAGTTCCATTTCTTGGCTTGCTTTGAGACAAACTTAAGACATTCACTTTAGTATGAGTAATTTATTACAAGAGTATATGTCAAAAGTTAGAAACGAGCATAAAAATCTCAATTTAAACAAAAGCGTTAATTTTTATCAAATATTTACTTTCATTTAAATTATGATTATGTGTTCATTCTTTTGCCCATTAGCAAGTTTGACTATTTTGAATAATGTGTTCAATACTTCATCAAATAATATCTTGGTTGGTTTCTCATTTTCATGAAATCATTTGGTGATATTAATTAATTAAATTCTTTTTTCATTTTGCATCTCATTTCAAAATAATAATAATAAAAGAATTATCTATCATTTGTTTGATTTTGTAAAAAACTAAAATTAATATTTTCTCTCCATTAACTTGAAGCTTCTAGATCATATTTGAAAGAAAATTATAAACAATGTTTGTTTATAAGTTATAGTTAGTTTAAATTCATTTTTTATTTTTTTAGATTTTGTTTTATTAACAATTTTTAGGTTATTAATTTAGGTTTCTTTTTGTTTCACAGGTTTCTATTATCAAATATTTGATACGGATCTGATCATGGCTTGATTTTATTATCCAAATACGTTAAAGATGATTGATCCAAAAATAATTTTGGATTGCTACAAATAATTTCATGAGCAACAACAGATAAAATTTGGAAAGGCGTCAAGATCAAACAAGCGATTTTGCAGAACTGATTGCAGCCAAACCGTGAGGAATTTGAAGAAACGGTTGAAAACCCAGAACCAAAATGGACCCATTTACCTTACATGTAGATATTTTCCCAAAAAAATGCATGATTTGAGAGATTTTTGGGTCTCTTTAGAGGCAAATTTCAGGTGGCAGAAATTAATAGTGACGCCCAGATTGTTCATTCATTTTATAAATATATGAGAAAGATCAAAGCCATTGA
>JASDQU010228844.1:0-17213 GCA_032191745.1 Picea mariana | reverse complement strand
TAGACATATTTCTAAAGTGGACGGATGGACTTAGCCTTGTATCACAGCAAAGGTCTTGTATATTTTTGGAGCTACAAATGAGAGAAGTTCATGCAAAGAGATGGTTTCTTGGGAAAGAGAAGGTCTAATACATTAGGCTTAGAAGATGGTCGCAATGATGGATGTTGTTGAGAAAGGTATGGTTGGATTGACTTCTTGCATTTCCTAAGTGACATAGTGATTTATTTTAAGGGAATTTGGATGAATTGGTGGTTCAAGTGAAATCCGTTTCCACGGTGAGAAATGGAAGAATTAAGGGTGACTCATGTGGTGAAAATTTGAAGAAGTCTTGTAGCAGTTTAGGATGCCTTAGTTGGGAAAATGTTCGAAGATCTTGTTGTGACTTACCTAGACGAGTCCTATGGTGGATTTAGGTAGATTTGGATGTAGCCGTGGAGGTGTCTTGGGGAATTTTCCTAAATATTTGATGAGGTGCATTGGACAGGTTGTTGTGGTGAAGTGGGTAGTGAAGTTTGTATGTGTTGAATTTGAGAGGATAGATGAGGTGCCCTGGTGTTTGGTGCATTAGCGATATTCATTGAATCATGTGACGACTTTACATTCACGATGGCAGTGCTATAGTTTGGATGCTTGCAGTGGGTACAAGGTAGTTTCGTTCCAATAGATGATGGAGTCAACAAAGAAGTCAACCAAGATTTGTTGGCAATCAACATCAATGGACAAAACATAGACCAAGTGACTTGGGTGGTGTTCACTTGCCTTTTTTATGGGACATTAGATGAGGCAGATCACACCTTGGTGACTTATGAAAGATTTTGTGATGACTCAGAGATACGACGGGGGTCGTTTGTTGGCTTTGATAGAAGATTTGGTATGAACGTACCTAATATATGGAAGTTATTTGAGGTGACTCATTTTTCTTGGAGAAATTTGGACAATTCGTTGGGATGGTTTAAGGAGCGAGGACATGTTGTCCACACTCATAAAAAATGTTGATTTGTGTTGAGGTGATTATCCAAGTGGATATTGGTGGCCACCCACCTTTTCCAACTGGCTCAAAACAATTTTCTGGCAATTTTGGTAATTTACTATTTTTAGCAATTTTTAACTTCCGGGGCCATTTTGAGGACCTAAACGATGTTTTTGGGAAAAAAGGGAGAAATATTAAAGTTCCTTCGATATTTCCCCCAATATGAATATCCTTGACAATACCTTTCCAACGGGCTATCATGCGCCTAAAACGAAGATTGTATGCAAAACTTAAGACCCCGGGAAGTTGATGTACTAACTTACCCAAATAGGGCCCAGATGACTTTTGGCGCTTCATCTCCTAGGGTTAGCATTTTGGATTTCTAGGGTTTTTGGCATTCATGTTTATTGTAAAAAGGCCTTCAGAGCCTCATTGTAACCATCCTCTTGCAAATGCAAGTAGCCGTCAAATCTCTTCTCAAAGATAAGATGCCACCATTCTAGCGAGTCTTTCACTCTATATTTTTATAGTCTCTGTACATTTCTTTCATTAATAGAAATCATGTATTAATGTATATATGTGTTTATGGTTGCATCTCTGATACATTTCTGTTATATTATTGGATATCTACAATATCTTTGTGCATTTATTTATTATATCTTCGCTCTCATTTCATGCTGAAAATAATGTGGATTAGTGGCGTCAGAGCAGTCTACTCTTGATCATTTTTTTAGTGCATGTCCTCGATGAGGTCCGAGTATAGAAAGTTGGCTCTTGATCTTGTCTCTCTTGAAGACAATCACTCTCGCAAGCCCAAGAAACCCTCCATGGCAGAAGAAAATAAAAATGATGGAGCAGACGATCCTATAAATCTGTTACTTGAGCAAGCTCTCATGCGACAGAGGGACAAAATGATGGATAATTTTTCCCACATCCTTCAATGCTTGCCGATAGAAATAGGCGCATCTTCATTAAACAACCACTTTGGAAGCACCTCTCCTTTCAAGGTACAGGTTAATTTTGATATTCCCATATTTGAAGGTCAGATAGATGTGGATGCCCTAGACAAATGGTTAAATCTGCTAGACGATTATTTCTCTGTTCAACAATTTCTCGACAGGGAAAAGATCACCTTCGAACTCCTTAAATATCTCCCCCGTGTCAAACATTGGTGGGAAAATTACTCGAAGAAAAGTTCCACAGAGGAGTCTGGAATATATGGGGTCGAGCCCACTTGGGATTTTTTTGTGGATGCGGTAAAGGAACAATATTACTCTATTGGAAACTATGAGGACTAGTACATGAGATGGACCACACTGCGGCAAGAGAGGGGCCAAGAAGTTTCAGAGTTCACCAATACCTTCCATACCTTGTGCATCAAGCTGGGTATCAAAGAATCCGAACGACATTTTGTTTTGAAATACCGTGGGGCTCTACACAAATACATCCAAATTGAAATGGATTTTATGGACATCTCATCACTCGGTGCTTCTTATCGATATGTTGTTCAAATCGAGCAGAAATTTAAGCACCAAATAAAACGGGAGTTCGGGTCTGCAAATCCACAACAACCAAAGTATGGCAAAGATGACCCTAACAAACAGTTTCCTGAAAACCAATCCAAGCCACAGGAAAAGAAGGCTCACAAGAAGACAAAGAAGGACACCAAAAAATGGTGTGATTTCCACAAAGCGCCTGGCACAACACCGATGAATATCATTGAAAACAGTCATTGGTGGATGAGATCAAAGACAAGGAGTCGAAAATTGATTCAGAATCTGATTATGAAAATACTTGTAAAAGACAAATCATTGACGTAGACCCCACTGCTATTGTCTCGACCGCAACAATTCAACCAGAAGAACCAACAGATCTTGAAGAGGGGGAGCACCTTTTTCATTCATAGATGTGGGTGAAGGGGACCCCGCTACATTTTATTGTTGATAGAGGAATTCATAAGAAACTCATCTCAGCAGAGGTCATCAAACAGTTGGGATTAATGACAACACCATACCCGCAACCATACAACATTGGGTGGCTTCGTCAGGGATGAGATCTTGGTGTCACCTAGCAGTGCCTATTGTCATATGACATCCAACCCTTCAAGGATGAGGTATTATGTGATTTTTCCCCACTGGATGTCTATGATGTTCTCTTGGGCCAGCCATATATGTGGAGACGCCATGTTGTTTATGAGTCTTGTCCCCGTAGTGTCATTGTTCCTCTAGGGTTCATCTCTACATAATACCAGAGGTATTTCCAACTATTGTTCCACCTAAATAGTGCTTCAAGGTAGTATCTCATACTGCAAAATTTAGATTCTTCAAAATCTATTCAAAAGGGGAATAGAAGGACACTGCAACCACTACAGCCTCACCCCAAACACCTTCTATCCAACAGAAGTAGGTCAAAAAGGTTACAAAAAAGGGAAAAGATTCCTTCTACACACCGTCCTATCATGTAGCTTGACTTTTTGAACAACCTCAGCCTCAACAGGTTCATGACGGACTTCCACAAACTGAGTAGCACGACGTCTCCAGCAAGGCAAGCAGCTCACCAAGATTCAGATTCAACAAACATTTTTTCCTCTCCCCCGGGAACTCAACGCAATGGAGACCATTGCTTCCTAAGGAGGGAGGATTGATCCAGGTGGATATTGGTGGCCACCCACCTTTTCCAATTGGCTCAAAAAAAAATTCTGGCAATTTTGGTAATTTACTATTTTTAGCTGTTTTTAACTTTCGGGGCCATTTTGAGGCTCTAAACGATGATTTTGGGAAAATGGGGAAAAATGGAAATTCCTTTGATATTTCCCCCAAAATTAATCTCCTCACCGATACCTTTCCAATGGGCTATCATGCGCCTAAAACGGAGATCGTATGCAAACGTTACAACCCCGGGAAGTTGATGTACAAACTTACCCAAACGGGGCCCACATGACTTTTGGCACTTCATATGCTAGGGTTAGATTTTTGGATGTCTAGTGTTTTTGGAATTCCTATTTATTGTAAAATGGCCTTTAGAGCCTCATTGTAACCATCTTCTTGTGAATGTGAGTAGCCGTCACATCTCTTCTCAGAGATAAGCTGCCACCATTCTAGCGAGTCTTTCACTCTGTATTTTTACAGTCTCTATACATTTCTTTCATTAATAGAAATCGTGTATTACTATATGTCTGTGTTTATGGTTTCATCTCTGATACATTTTTGTTATATTATTGGATATCTGCGATATCTCTGTGCATTTCTTTATTATATCTCCGCTCTCATTTCGTGTCGAAAATAATCTGGATCAATGGTGTCAGAGCAGGCTGCTCTTGATTGTTTTTTTAGTGCATGTCCCCGATGATGTCTGAGTATAGCAAGTTGAGTCTCGGTCTTGTCTCTTTTGAAGAAAATCACTCTTGCAGGCCCAAGAAACCTTCCATGGTGGAAGAAAAGAAAAACAAAAGAGCAAATGATCCTATAAATCTGTTGCTTGAGAAAGCTCTCACGCGACAGAGGGACGAAATGATGGAGAATTTTTCCCACATCCTTCAACGTTTGTCGATAGCAACAGGCACATCTTCATCAAATATCCACATTGGAATCACCTCTCCTTTCAAGTTACAGGTTAATTTTGATATTCCCATATTTGAAGGTTAGATGCGGATGCCCTAGATAAATGGTTAAATCTGCTAAACGGTTATTTCTCTGTTCACCATTTTTCCGACAGGGAAAAGATCACCTTTGCACTCTTTAAATCTCTCCCCCATCTCAAACATTGGTGGGAAACTTACTGGGAGAAAATTTCCATAGAGAACTCTGGAATATATGGGGCCAAGCCCACTTGAGATATTTTTGTGGATGCGGTAAAGGAACAGTATTACCCTGTTGGAAACTATGAGGGCCAATACATGAGATGGACCACACTGCGGCAAGAGAGGGGACAAGTAGTTCCGGAGTTCACCAATACCTTCCATACCTTGTGCACCAAGATGGGTATCAAATACTCTGAATGAAATTTGGTCAGAAGAACCTCATCTCAGCAGAGGTCGTCAAACAGTTGGGATTGTCAACAACACCACACCCACAGCCATACAACATCGGGTGGCTTCACTAGGGATGAGATCTTCATGTCATCCAATAGTGTTGATTGTCATACGACATCCAACCTTCAAGGATGAGGTATTATGTGATGTTTCCCCACTCGATGTCTATGATGTTCTCTTGGGCCAGCCATATATGTGGAGATGCCATGTTGTTTATGAGTCTTGACCCCGCAGTGTCATTGTTTCTCTAGGGGTCATCTCTACAGAATACCAGAGGTAGTTCCGACTATTGTTCCACGTAAAAAATATCGCAAGATAGTATCTCATATTGCAAAATTCATATTCTTCACAATCTGTTTAAAAGGGGAACATAAGGACACTGCAACCACTACAACGTCGCCCCAAGCACCTTCTATCCAACAGAAGTAGGTCAGCAAGGTTGCAACAAAGCGCAAAGATTCCTTCTACACACCATCCTCTCGTGTAGCTCGACTTTTTGAACAGCCTCAGCCTCAACAGGTTTGTGACAGACTTCCACAAACTGAGCAGCATGACGTCTCCAACAAGGCAAGCAACTCACCAAGATTCATATTCAACAAACGTTTTTTCCTCTCCCCTGGGCACTCAACGCAATGGAGACCATTGCTTCCTAAGGAGGGAGGATTGATCTAGGTGGACATCTGTGGCCACCCACCTTTTCCAACTGGCTCAAAACAGTTTTCTGGCAATTTTGGTAATTTATTATTTTTAGCAGTTTTTAACTTCCGGGGCCATTTTGAGGCCCTTAACGACATTTTTGGGAAAATGGGGAGAAATATGAAGTTTTATTCAATTTTCCCCCCAAAATGAATATCCTCGATGATACCTTTCCAACGGTATATCATGCACCTAAAACGAAGATCGTATGCAAAAGTTACGACCCTGGGAAGTTGATGTACTAACTTACCCGAACAGGGCCCACATGACTTTTGATGCTTCATCTCCTAGGGTTAGGTTTTTGGATGTCTAGGGTTTTTGGCATCCATGTTTATTGTAAAAATGCCTTCAGAGCCTCATTGTAACCATCTTCTTTTGAATGAGAGTAGCCATCACATCTCTTCTCAGAGATAAGCTACCACCATTCTAGCGAGTCTTTCACTTTGTATTTTTACAGTCTCTGTACATTTATTTCATTAATAGAAATCGTGTATACTGTATATATGTGTTTATGGTTTCATCTCTGATACATTTATGTTATATTATTGGATATCTTCGATATTTCTATGCATTTCTTTATTATATTTCTACTCTCATTTCGTGCCAAAAATAATCTGGATTAGTGGTGTCAGAGCAGGCTGCTCTTGATCATTTTTTTAGTGCATGTCCCGGACGAGGTCTGAGTATAGAAATTTGGGTCTCGAGCCTATCTCTCTTGAATAAAATCACTCTCGCATGCCCAAGAAACCCTCCATGGCAGAAGAAAATAAAAACGATGGAGCAAACGATCCTATAAATCTACTTCTTGAGCAATCTCTCACGCAACAGAGGGACGAAATGATGGATAATTTTTCCAACGTCCTTCAATGCCTGCCGATAGAAAAATTTGCATCTTCATCAAACAACCACTTTTGAAGCACCTCTCCTTTCAAGGTACAAGTTGATTTTGATATTCCCATATTTGAAGGTCAAATAGATGCATATGCCCTAGACAAATGGTTAAATCTGCTAAACGGTTATTTCTCTGTTCACCATTTTTTCAACAGGGAAAAATCACCTTCACACTCCTTAAAGATCTCCCCCATGTCAAACATTGGTGGGAAACTTACTGGGAGAAAATTTCCACAGAGGAGTCTGGAATATATGGGGCCGAGCTTACTTGGGATTTTTTTGTGGATGCGGTAAAGGAACAGTATTACCCTTTTGGCAACTATGAGGACCAATACATGAGATGGACCACACTATGACAAGACAAGGGACAAAACGTTCCAGAGTTCACTAATACCTTCCATACCTTGCGCACCAAGCTGGGTATGAAAGACTCTGAATGACATTTGGTTCTGAAATACCGTGGGTCTCTACATAGATACATCCAAACTGAACTGGATTTTCTGGACATCTCATCACTCGGTGCTGCTTATCGATATGTTGTTAAAATAGAGCAAACATTTAAGCACTAGAACAAATGGGAGTTCAAGTTTGAAAATCCGCAACAGCCAAAGTATGACAAAGATGACCCTATAAAATAGTCTCCTGAAAACCAGTCCAAGCCACAGGAAAAGAAGGATCACGAGAAGACAAAGAAGGACACTGGAAAATGGTGCAATTTCCACAAAAGCCCCTGGCACAACACCGATGAATGTCTCTCAAAACAGTAATTGGTGGTCTAGATCAAAGACAAGGAGTTGAACCCTGATTCAGAATATGATTGTGAAAATACTAGCAAAAGACAGATCATCGATGTAGACCCCACTGCTATTGTCGCGACCGCAACAATTCAACTAGAAGAACCAACATATCTTGAAGAGGGGGAGCGCCTTTTTCATTCATAGATGTGGGTGAAGGGGACCCCGCTGCATTTTATTGTTGATAGCGGAATTCAAAAGAACCTCATCTCAGCAGAGGTCGTCAAACAGTTGGGATTGTCGAAAACACCACACCCGTAGCCATACAACATCGGGTGGCTTCGTCAGGGATGAGATCTTTGTGTCATCCAACCATGTCGATTTTCATATGGCATCCATCCCTTCAAGGATGAGGTATTATGTGATGTTTCCCCACTGTATGTCTGTGATGTTCTCTTGGGCCAACCATATATGTGGAGATGCCCTGTTGTTTATGAGTCTCGACCCTGCAGTGTCATTGTTTCTCTAGGGGGTCATCTCTATAGAATACCAGAGGTAGTTCCAACTATTGTTCCACCTAAAGAGTGTCGCAAGGTAGTATCTCATAATGAAAAATTCAGCTTCTTCACAATTTTTTGAAAAGGGGAACAGAATGACACTGCAACCACTACAACCTCACCCCAAACACCTTCTATCCAACATAAGCAGGTTGACAAGGTTGCAACAAAGCACAAAGATTCCTTCTGCACACCTTCCTCTCGTGTAGCTCTACTTCTTCAAATTCCTCTTCCTCAACAAGTTCATGACATACTTCCACAAACTGAGCAGTGCGACGTCTCCAGCAAGGCAAGCAACTCACCAAGATTCAGATTCAACAAATGTTTTTTCCTCTCCCCCATGCACTCAACGCAATGGAGACCATTGCTTCCTAAGGAGGCAGGATTGATCCAGGTGGATATCCATGGCCACCCACCTTTTCCAACTGGCTCAAAACAATTTTATGACAATTTTGGTAATTTACTATTTTTAGCAGTTTTTAACTTCTGGGGCCATTTTGAGGCCCTAAACGAAGTTTTTGGGAAAACGAGGAGAAATATGGAAGTTTCTTATATATTTCCCCCAAAATGAATCTCCTTGATGATACCTTTCCAACGGGTTATCATGCGCCTAAAACAGAGATCGTATGGAAAAGTTACGACCCCTGGAAGTTGATGTACTAACTTACCCAAACGGGGCCCACGTGAATTTTGGCGCTTCATCTCCTAGGGTTAGGTTTTTGGATGTCTAGGGTTTTTTGCATCCCTGTTTATTGTAAAAAGGCCTTCAAAGCCTCATTGTAACCATCTTCTTGCGAATGCGAGTAACCGTCACATCTCTTCTCAGAGATAAGCTGCCACCATTCTAGTGAGTCTTTCACTCTGTATTTTTATAGTCTCTGTACATTTCTTTCATTAATAGAAATCATGTATTACTGTATATCTGTGTTTATGGTTGCATCTCTGATACATTTATGTTATATTATTGGAAATCTGCGATATCTCTGTGCATTTCTTTATTATATCTCCGCTCTCATTTCGTGCTGAAAACCAAAACTCTGTGAAGTCTCCAGAAATGAAGAGACAAAAAGCCTACAGTTGAGGGTATGTTTGAGGTGCACCATAAGTGGTTGCAAATATAGTAAGGTAATATCCCAAAGGTTGTTCTTGTAGTATCCAAATAGTTTTCTACAAGAAATTATACATTATATGTCAAGTCTTGGGTCTCAATTGACTATTGTTAATGCTCAACCAAGAACTTGGATATTTTAGGGAAGCATTTATAGATTAAATTGAAAAACTTCTTGGTAGTGAACACTTATAACAACATTTCATCGGAATCTAGATTTGGGTAACTATTTTCCAATTGAAGTTACTATAAATAATCCAAAAACATCCAATAACACAACCTTCATTTTTTGTATGAAAAAATGAAAAATGAACATGGTTTTAAACTCATCCTATTTGGTAGACAAGAAGCACATATGGTTAGTGTGTTAATGTAGCTATTGGAGTATTGTGTATTCTTTTTAACCAAATAAGCATCTTCAATCTTTAGTGTTTGTATCTAGAATTTGATGTAGTAAATAACCAAAAGGTGATATGTTCATGCAACATTAAAAATAAATAGAGGGAACTCTTCATGTAAAAAACATATCACCATAAACATGTTATCCTCTTTATGCATCTTTACAAAATATAACATTATGCCAAATTTTAAAAAGTGATACACTTTCCTTCATATTGGTATTGTTGTCGGCAAAGATTCACAACGATGGCTCAGGTCACAAGTTTCTCAATAATGTTGCATATGATTGACTCTTCAAGTTGGGATAAAATCCCTTTTCTATGTCATACATGGTGAAAGATAAATTGCTACATAGGATTCCATAGAATATAGATAAACATGATATTCATGGTGCATGCTCTGAATCTAGTCATAAGATATAGCAGTGCCTAGTCATGGAATACATCAATGTCTAAAATAAAGTAGCACTTCCCAAAGTTTTTGGAAGTTTTGAATTTATTTGGAAAATACCTTCTGCCAATCTTGACCATGAATGAGTATTTTTTCTCCTATAAGGTTAGAGTTATGAAGTAGTGTACATAATGAAAA
This sequence comes from Picea mariana, assembly GCA_032191745.1. Classification (NCBI taxonomy): domain Eukaryota; kingdom Viridiplantae; phylum Streptophyta; class Pinopsida; order Pinales; family Pinaceae; genus Picea; species Picea mariana. The sequence continues at coordinate 7,240 of JASDQU010228844.1, read as the reverse complement.
TGTGTATATAATGATTGCCTGATGTGGAAAATGTCTTTGTTAGTTTCCAATGGGAATGGAAAGGAAAAAAATTTATGATTGTGTTCCTTGCGTGCTTAACATGGAGTTGACACATGATATTGGAATTTAAAAAAATACTATTAAAAAAAAAATTCAATGTCAACGATAAACAAAATATTTCAATATCCATCTTAAGTAAAATAATTCTATATCAAATCTATATATAAAAGAGAGAGAAAGAGTAATTGAAAATAAAAAAAATCTAATTTAGTTGATAGGTGCTTTCTACTTCCTAGAATGAGGGAGATGCATAACTCCTTCAAATGCTTAATATCATAGATTTCACATGTGGCATTTTTTTTCCATAATCTCGAGTCTTTGTATTACTCATAAGAAGAAATTATACAAAAAAAAATTGTAGCTGACCCACCCATAGGGAAACCAAACCAACAACAAAACATAACATTGCATTCTGTAGTTGCTTGGTATGTCTTATATCTTTAATTAATTGATAAGATTCTAGTTCCTCGATGTATTCTACTTTTCTTATTTAATCTACTAAACAGAGGTGGTAAAGCCAAACCTCTCTTGTAATTTAACAAAAACAATAGATGGAACAACAAAAAAACTTAACTGATGGTTCTCCCTATTGTCGCTGGAACTTGGGGTTGAGCATAGTCCAGATTCGACAAGTTCATGCTGGCCATATTGTCAATAATCAAGCTCAGATTGTGGTCAACCAAGTTGATCTTTGCACGTCGTCGAGCTGTAGGAGAAATTCTTGGCAGGATTCATGATGGTCCAATGGAACTCTTCCCATCAGAGTATTCAAGTGCCAATACATGTCCACAATTTTCAGGTACTACGAGGAATGACCTCGAACAGAGACAATATCAAGAACCCATGAGCTGGTGGTCTCTGTCACCTCGTCATCCTGGATAAAATTCTTTAGAACGTGAACATCAGCCTCGGCCAGGTCCATTTCTGATTTAATTTTCGAAGGAGTGACAGAGCAATAGGTGTCAACTCAGTTTTCAACCACGTCCATCAAGAGAAAGCCCGACCAGGTTCTGGGTCTATGTGAGGTGCCCCCATGGCCTCGACAAGAAGAGATTCCCCTAGCTATATCAAAGGAACTAGGAAACCAGAGCGCAAGACTAAGGAAAAAGGAGGGGAAGGAAATGCCCACCACAAGGTGCATCAAAGAATCCATGGAGGGGACGCAACTAACACAGTAGAAACAAACAGTCAGAGAAGAGTAGTAATGCAGCTAGAACGGGATGCAACTAACATAGACACCCAATTCCAGGACCCATGAGTGGAGGATTCTCCCATGATTTTCAAAGATATGGGCCATATCCGTCATAAAACTGAGCTACTTCGCCACCTTCCCATACCACATGCGAAGGACAGGAGGATCGAATAGGTGAGGTGAGTGCAGTAGCATGATTTGATTGTCAGGAAAGGGTTGCTCAGATGGTGGGAAAAGACAATGGTTGGAATGATTAAATCGCATGAGGAAGTGAGGTGAGTGATTGAGAAAACCGACAACTATCAGCAACTCTAGAGGCCAGGTGACTGGGAGGTTCAAGGACCCACTGATGCTTTGAATGTGTCCCTGAAACCCCATATGGGGGGGATTGATCGGCCTAACCAAGGCCAAAACAGTCAGCGTGAATCTAGGAATCAGGGACATGTTCCCAATTTAAATCAATGGGGTCGATGGGTCTATTGATACCTTCATTTGCGAGTCTTTCGACTAGCTTATTGTATGACCGGTTCACATTAGAGGGGACAATGCCATTGACTTGGGAGAGTAGGTGATATACTCCCTCCAAGGTTGGTGCTAGTCTCTAGCTAGTGGTAATGTGGTTGAGAGGGGTGTCGGTTTTCATTTTCTTGAGCATTCTAATGATCAGCTGAGAGTCCCCTTCAACCATGAGCGGTTGATATCCTTCCCTGCAAGCTATGCAAAGGTTCACTTCCACGCCTTGAAGTTTCACTGACTTATTGCTTTCAATCCCTATGAAGGAGGTATAGATTTTGATAATGTGGACCTGACTGTTTCAAAAGACCCCACCATAGTTTGCCGGACCAGGGTTCCCCTTAGAGGATCCATCGAAATTTACTTTAAGGAAGCCTGAAGCGAGTGGGGACCAAATTGTGAGCAAAGTAAAGGAGGGCAAGGTGAGAGAGGAGGTTGGAGGGGGGCCCGGGAGAGGGAGGTGTAGCTCTTAGAGGATTATTAAAACTTGGGGATTTCATCTCCAATCTTTGGGGGACCAGGACTCGGTGTGGATAATTTATTTGATGTCGATTTTGAATCTGGCCCAAATCACAATCGGGTCCTGAGAAGAGTTTCTGAAAATGTGATGGTTTCATTCTTTCCAGACTTCCCAAAGGAGGAAACCTGGGAGAAGGATCGAGGATCTGTTCATGATAGGATTGGTGAAGGCATTGGATCTCCAAAGAGTTAGAGTGTTGACGAGGCTTTCCTTGTTTCTGTCAGAGGTGTGGAAGAGGAGTGTAGCCAAGTCCCATAATTTCTACGGGGAAGGGACGTGAGTTAAGGAGGTGTTCGCTAGTTTTTACATTATTCATGCAAAGGAAGTAGTAGGAAGGTCCAATAAATCCATGTTTCAGGAGGTTTTCTCAAGTGAGGAGTTTGCATTTGCTTAGGATCCAAAGAAACATAGAGACTTTGGGCCAAAGTTTTTGCGACCAAATTTCAATCCAAATGTATTGAGGTGGGTTGATGTCTAGAATTATGGGCAATTTGTGGGCCTCTTGGAGTGAAAATATACCTGTTGGTTGATGTACCGACCTGAGTTTGTCTTGACCTTGTTGAATTCTGATTTTCTCATGAGAGAGTTATTCCCAAAGGGGATCCCAATTAGGAATGGGTCGTTAGGGGATCCATTCTTCTTTGGGCATCCACATTCTCCAAATTTCCCCAAGTTTGGGGGGGAGACAATATTGATGGGTCCATATTATATATTGGGTTGTCAGGAGGTCCCTTAGTTGGAAGAAGTTATCATTCTGAGAGAGGGGTGGCAATTTTTTCCAGGTTTCATCCTAGAAGAGGGCCAATCTACCATTTTTTCTTTCCCAAAAATACTTAGAGTGAACTAAGTGCTTGTTGGCCCATGATGCGTTCCAAATGTGTGAGCATGGAATGTCCCCTGTGATTATGATGAGGGTTTGTCTCTCTAGAAGTGAGAAATATTTTTTGTGCCAAAGATAAGCCCATGGGGTACTTCCTTCATTTATCCATCTCCACCAAGTTTTAGCACCCAGGACCGCATTGAGGGATTCAGGATCCCTTAGGGCTAGGCCCCCTTTAAGATTTGGTAGATAGAGCTTGTCCTAGGCTACAAGACCCCACTTATTTTCCTTGCGATCTCCTCCCAACAAAAATGTTCTTTGAAGGTTCCCGATTTCCTTTAAGATGGCTTTGGGGTGTCCAAAGAAGAGAAAATATAAAGAGGCATTGATTGAAGGACTACTTTGAGGAGCACCAGTCAACCCGCTATATTGAGAGTTCTAAAAGCCCAGTTCTCAAGTTTTTTGTGAATTATGGAAAGTAGATCTTCCCAGGTGGAGAAATGATTATTGAATTTGATGAGAGGCACACCCAAATACTTGGTTGGAAAGGAGATCTATTGGAAGCCAAGGATGTTGGATATGTTGACCTAGACAACATGAGGAGTATTAAAGAAAAAAATCTGAGACTTCAGGAGATTGATAGAGGAACCTGAGGCTTCAAAGAAGTCCACAAGGATGTTCTTGATGGATTTGGACTCTTTGATAGTGGGTTGACCCATTAGCAAAGTGTCTTCCATGAACTGTTTATGCGTAGTGGGATGGTCCTTATTATTGAGGTAGAGACCAGAAATATCCTTTGTTTCCACAAATTCTTTGATACTTCATCTTAGTCCTTCTGCCATGAGGATAAAGAGGAAGGGGGAGAGGGGATCCCCCTGTCTGATGCCTCATGAAGGGGAGAAGGGGTTAGAAGGAGAGCCATTGACAAGGATGGAGAAAAAAGCAGTGGAGAGAAGGGATAACACCCATTTGATCCAGGAACCAGAGAAACCAAATTCTTGTAGGGTGTGTTGGATATATTTCTAGCTTAGTTTGTCAAAGGATTCGGAAAGGTATAGATTTATGAGCATGCTAGGGGACTTGGTAGACTCGAGGGAGTAAAAAATTTCATGCGCCATGATGATTCCATCTAATATTTTCTTACCTTCCACATAGCCAGTTTGTTCTGGGTGATGTGGGTGGGGAGCAGGGGTTTAAGCCTATTAGCAATAAGCTTGGTTATAATTTCATAAATGACATTGTAGAGGGTGATGGGGTGGAGGTTCTTAGGATTATCACCGTTCTCTTATTTGGGATTGAGGGAAAGGAAGGTGGTGTTGAGGGCAGGAAGGGAATTGGCGTGAGAACGAGAGTCTTCCACCACTACCCAAACATCCCATTTGATTATAGGCTAGCAAGTTTGAAAGAAGTCTGTGGTGAAGCCATCTGGACCAGGAGATTTGTTTTTGGGCATGTCAAAAACCACCTATTTGACTTCCTCGAGAGAAGTGGGATGCATGAGGGCCTCTAAAAGGAGGTTGTGAAAGTAGGAGTTGATTTCCCTTTCGATTTCCTTATGATCGGTGAGGTAGTTTCCATTGGCATCTTTTAATGTGGTGATCTGACTGTGGTGGTAGCGTTGAATCATGGATCTGTGGAAGAACTTGGTGCTTTTCCCCCCTTCCTTTAGCCAACAACCTCTATATTTTTGCCTCCAAAGTATTTCTTCCTCGGAGCCTCTTTCACAGAGCTAAGTTTGGAGGTTTTCTTCATCTTGGATGAGTTGATCCGTTCTTCCATTTTGAATCATTGTCTGTAGAATGTGTTTCAATTGCTTGATGATTTATTGTTTGGCTTGAAAGATATTTCCAAACTCTTCCTTGTTCTATAGCTTGAGTTGTTTCTTTAAGTATTTGATATTATGCTGGAATTTGTGCATTACCAAGAAGGAGGAAGGGGGGTAAGAGGTCCACCATTCAAAGATGCGTTGTTGGAAATTGGGATACTTTAACAAGAAGGTTTCAAATCGAAATGGGCGATTTTTTGGGCTCCCATGAATGTCAAGATTAAGCTGAATCGAGGGTGGAATCACGAAGGTGGGTTACACTTTCGTGACAATCGAGTCTCTAAAATTTCGAAAAACCCTTTTTCGGCCGAAAGGTACTATTTTCGGCCAAACTATTTTTCGGCCGAAAAAACAAACGTCAAATCGAACGGTGCAATAACTGCCCCCTCGATTTGTGTGTAGAAATTTGGTCGGCTGGATATTTTCTTTTTGGCAATACATTTTCGACCGAAAGTTAGTTCGGCCGAAATATTATTCGGCCGAACTATCTTTCGGCCGAAAGATGGTTTATATATTACCCACACATCGAATTTGGAATGTTTTCGAAAAATTGTGAGGTCGCCGAGCGTAAACTTGTGAGGTCGCGAGCGTAAACTTGTGAGGTCGTCGAGCACTGGTGGAGGATGCCAGGAGGTCGCGAGGTCGTGGAGAGGTCGTGGAGAGGTTGCAGAGTTCGCAGGGGTCCTGGAGAGGTAAGGTTCAAATTTTAGTTTTAAAATGTATATGTTTAAAATTTTAGTTTCAAATTTTAGTTTTAAAATGAGGCCGTAAGCCTTTCGGCGTTCACCCCGCGGCTGGTGAACGCCGAAAGGCTTACAGTCTCATCCACTGCTGGTGAAAACCGATAGATGTGCGCTGTTTAGTTTTAAAATGAGGCCTTCGGCGTTCACCCCGTGACTGGTGAGATAGTGGATCCTTTTAGTATGTTCTCAATGGATGTTAAATTATTCCTTGTAATGACAAACGATGAACGCTTAATTAGTGAAATAGATTTTCAATCATTTTGTATACATATAATTTTCCTTACTTTGTATGGAGTGCGTCCTTTGGCATGTTCACTGTGTTTTTTTTTTTTTAATAATTTATTTTATGAAAAATTGTATAAACTGCATTGTAACCTTCTAGTAATCATGAATTTCCATCACCTTTTTCTCCTTTCCAACCTACTAGAAAGGATCAGTACCCTATTTAATTATTGAAGTCTAGAATATAATATTGTATTTTTATATGTTCATGGAGATTTGGAACAATGTTGCATTTCTTTTTCTGTTTCACTCTCCTTTTAAATTGCATTGAAATAAATCCTATGTAAAGATGAATACAAAGTCCCAGCTTGCAAAGTTAAATATGAGAAGATGTTTAAATAAATGCTTTTGCATTTATACTTATGCTTTTCCTCTTACCTTGTCATATTAAAAGTTCTTGTTGTTAAATTAAAGACCTTTAGTTTCCATGTGAGGTTTGCAATGTGATCTGATGTTACCTCCTCCTCTGTAGCATTTTTTTTTCTCTTGAAACTTTGTTTTCTCAACCACACCTATGATTGATTGACTTGTTGACCCTTGAATCTATTGTTATTTTCGATCCCACAGAAAAATGCTTAGAGAAGGATTAAAGTATTGGAAATTTTTTCCAATAGCCTTTCTGAAACAAGAGGTCGTCCATAATATGGAGGCAATCAGAATGCTATATATCCCTCTCTCTCACTCTTTATGATTGTGAATGTTAAGATTTTCTTGGGTCACCTGAGTCATAGGATAAGCTATTTGTTAAGTTTTTCTTTCAACATTCTCTTTTAACGATTTGGTTGTGAATTACCCATAACCCTGTATTAATGATTTCTCTACACTATTTTTATTTTGCGCTCAAAGCTTAGTTTTGACAGTATTGATGTGAGAGCTTGAAGTTCGTTTTTACTTGGTAGTATTGATTTTCACTTATTGTAATAAGATTTGGTCTCACTTTTAATCTGCCTTGTTGATCATTTTATGAATCGCCTTCAAATATACTTTATTATCATCTTAATCAAACTAATCTACTGAAGTCACTATTTGCTCTCGTAGAAATAGTAGAAATCATGCCAAGCCAAGATCCATTGTCACAGGATCTTGGCTTGGCATGATTTCTACTATTTTTGATTCCATGTAGGAAGTGACATCATTGTTAACAGGATCTTGGCTTGCCATGATTTCTACTATTTCTGATTCCGTGTAGGAAGTGACATCGTTGTTAACGATACTAACAGAAGGATAATTAGTCACACCTACACCATTACTCAGCTTTGTACTTAAACTATTTTCCTTGAATGTC
>JASDQU010228840.1:5946-17213 GCA_032191745.1 Picea mariana | reverse complement strand
ATTAAGGGCTTTGTGGGTCCTGGTGGGGTCTTACTCGGTTGGTTCTGATGGGTTTTACGTGAGGGCTAGAAGGGTTGGTTATCACTGTAGATGATTGGCTGGTTGAGGTCTTGGATAGATTGATACATAGAGATGGGTTGCTCAACTTGAAGACTGGACGACGAGGAGGTGGTGATGATCTCTGCAAGGAGAGGAAGAGGTTCGTCAAGCAGGCAGTGGAACACAGGTATGCTCTTGCAGCAGATCAGGTTTGCTACATTCATTATCTCTGAAATACTTGTTTTTCCCTCAGACATTTTGTTGAAAAGGAAAACTTAACACTAGTAGAAGAACAGGACTCTGGTAGTACTAGTCCTGTGCTAAAACTACCCACAACAACATCCGAACCAATTGCTCTGCCAGAGAAACCCCAGAAGCTCCACTGCCACCCCCATCGCCATCGTCACCATCCCCATCTCCAACACCACCCCCATCTTCACTCGGTGCGAATGAGAGTCCTACATCTTCATCACCGAATGACAAAGTCCCACCTCAATCCTACGAGAGTCCTGGGAAATCCACCCATGTCAGTTGCCGGGAGAGGCACCCCTCTTCCAAGGATAGAATCTTATGTGCTTCTAAAGTATGGGACCACTGACTTTTTCAGTGTAACCATGTTTTTTCAGGGGGATGATTTTAGGGGTTAAATTTCGCTCATGGGCTAATTTCTCATGGTTTTTCCAAAAACGAGATTAGTTATTTTAAAAATGATTCGCCCAAATTTTATAGGATAAAATTATTTTACCTTAAAAATTGCCAAAATTTTATAAAAACTATATAAAATCCTTAGAAATTCGAATATTTTTACAAAAATATTGCCAAACATTTATAGTTGGAATATGAAGGATAAGTAAGATTCGCCAAAGTTTCTACATTTTAAAATAAATTTCCATCCTTAAAATCATCCCTTCTTAATTCAACAGCTTCATATGATAATAGGCGTATTACTAGAAATCCAGACTATCCTCCTCTCCCTTCTTCGCCACAGAACTTCTCTTGGGATTTCTTCAACCCACCCATTCACTCCCCTAGAAGACCAATTTGCCTTTCATGAGCATAGGAGATTGAGTCACAACTTCGAAGATGATTTGAAACAAGTAAGGGAAGAAGAAGGGATTCCTGATCTTGAAGAGGATGATCATGGTGAGGAGAAGAGAGAAATGCAGGTTCAGGAATGGACGGTAGAGGTCATTGCATCTATGGGGGATTCTACTCACGGCCATGAGCAGCCTAACACTGCCTGTGCTGGTTCTGGGCACGGGGATGAAGCAAATGTGGAAGAGAAAATGCTTGTCATTGGTGCAAAGAAGTCCGTTGAAGCAACATATTGACAACAAGTTGAGGCGCTCGATGCTTTAAGTGATGAAGTTGGTTCAGAGCAGAAGGATCTTGTTGTTTTCAATTCCAGTAGGATGAAGGTTTTATTTATTTATTTATTACGGATATCGATGATCACAGTTTAGAAGGGCCTATGATTCAGGGAAGGAAGTTTCAAGGGTGCTCCAGGCAAACAAAGTAAATTATCATGCAAACTTCACTAAAATCAAAGATATTCTTTGCATTTTTATCTGGTCTCTCTTTGATGTGCATATTGCACATTATAATTCTATGAAATTGGATGAAGGTACTAAATGCAGTCCCTAAAATGGGCTTGCCATTCCAGTGAATGCAATCTTTGGGGTTTGAACTGTTTGCTGCTTTGGGGTGGACCCTGATTGGGAACATCTAAACAAAACCTACCCATAAGGTTATTTTCCATCACATTCATATAGTGGTGCCATGCATATACATTTGGAGATTGATCTTGTTTTTTTCAAACTACCTTCTTGTCTACAGTAATAACATTCATATAGTGGTGCCATGCATATCCATTTGGGGATTGATCTTGTTTTTTTTTAAACTACCTTCTTGTCTACATTAATAAACTTGAAACTTTAATGCAACATATTTTGCCCTAGTCACTTACACCTATAACATAATGACCTTCAACTCAAATGCAAAGTGAATTTTCAACTAAAATACAAATATACCAGTGATTTCCATATGCAGAAAACTCTCCATTATTATGTATTGGATAATGGGTGAATTCTTGTGTGAGCAATAGATTTGTTCAGTGATAAATTTCTAATAGTTTTTAGTGATGATTTAAAGTTATAATGAATGTTTTTAATAATGGGATAATGTGATTAATTCATAGTATATATGAAATGTTTTTATTGATGTTGATAAATAGTTGGTGAAATTTGATCATGATAATTTCTAAACAATGAATAGTATTAATTTTTCATCATGAAGCTTTTAGTTTGTCATTTGAAATATTACTTAGGATTGTTGAATAATTTTTTTTATCTTTTTAATGATTTCATGTTTAAGCTAATAGATAATGTCCAAATTAACAATTATTTGAATATTAATTAAGTTAAATTGCATATTGATCAAAATACCTCATAATGATTAATCAAAGTCATTGCATTGACAACCAAATACAATTTTTGTTTACAAGGAAAAAATAATAACTTTATATTCAAGAAGAAAAAAGTTACATTTAATCAAACAAACAAAGAGTCTAATACAAAGTAAAAAAAAAGTTTAATATAAAGTTCATCTCAAAACAAATGTAGTCTATACTCTTCTAACATGTCAACTACATATCATATATTAGTTCTAAATGGCACAAAGCCCTACATAAACAATGTATGATGTCCATAATGGTGAAAGCAAAAATACAATAAAATACTAGTATCAAAAGTCTAAAATTTCAATAGATCTCATCAAAGAAAAGATACATAACATAAATAGGTAGTAAAAATGAAGAGAAAATATGCATAACATAAATAGGTAGTAAAAACAAGAGGTTAGAATGAGAGGGAGAAATGTACTAAGTTTTTATCTTCCCTCTTCTCTTCCTGAATCATGATCCTGCAATCTTCAATGCACAATTATTTAAATGCACATGCAAAGGTAGCATAAATTCAATTAAATAATCAAAATAATAATTGTACTTGTTGCAAATGGCAAAGGAGAATGTGGTGAACTTGGAACAATATGGAATGTAGTATATGAAGAATCAACCATTATATATTATCATTTTTCACCAACATTAGATCCAAAATCACAATAAATAAATGTCTCCACTCTTAAAAGAAAGTTTGGAAACCTACTTTGGCGTACCATAAGCATTGGTTTGCATTGGGATAATAATCATGAGTGAAATGCTTCACGACGAATAAGAGCAATGTGGAAATTGTGTATATTTTAGTGTATTTTAGGTTGTGTTAGTGTGTCATATTGTTTACAATGAACACAACCTAAATTGCATTGGAATTGCTTATCCCTTACCTTAGTTGACCCAGTGATGTAGACTTTTCATCCATGGAAGGATGGGGAGAAGATGTGTGAGGTTAACGATTGGAAGGGAATGGCTTAATGTCAATTAGAGTGGGACAAATATTTTTCAAGGGTGACATGTCTTAATGGGTGTGTGGTCAAGGAACACATGTGATTGGATGATGATCACAAGGATATGGAAATGTCTCCTAACATCAGTGAGAGTTTAAGTATTCTTTGTATAATTTGAAATGATGTCTTTCCATTTCATGTGGTAAGCATATTTCAAATGATAATATACATATATAACTTGATTAAATGATTATATCATACCTAATTTAATTTACCAAAGAGGTGAAATAATTTTCTTGGAACAAATATTAAGAAGGACAATACTATAACAAAGGGAACATGGTCCCAACCCACGAGCTTTAAATTACAATAATCCTTGCATAACCTATGGAATACTACAATTTACATGTTTTCATTCCTAAAAGAAAGTTTGGTAGTATTTTTATAAGAACGATGTTCCTAGTTTACTTTGGCATACCAGTACGTTTGTTTATACAATGTGTACCAGTGTGATGTATTTTAATGTGCACTAAATGGGATACCTATCGTGCATTGAAGTAAAATGGACAAATGTTTATGAAAGGTAGAATTCATAAGGGGTCATTGTGAGTTGCATATAAATCAGTTGGCATATTTTTTAAATAATACAATACATTGATACAATGATTATATCCAAACACATCAATTAAAATCTAAAAATCAATATTATTATAAAAGATATATAATTTCTAAAGACCAATAATTTTTTTTATAAACAACAAGAAATTGTATTTGCATTCCCACAAATGAAAAAAATCAGCACAAAAATGTATTGGTGCATTGTATGTATTTGACCTAAATCAATGTGTTTAATACTTATTTATGCACTGGTGCATTTAAATGGTTGTGTGCACTGGTATGAAATACATGTACAAAGACATTGGGGATTATAAGTGTAATAAGAGCACTAGTGCTTTTAACTAAAATAACAACATTGTCCCCTTCTACAATAATGTTATTATCATTGTTATTGTTATCATTATTTTTACCAAGCCTTCACAATGTGCAATGATATAAATGCACCGATGTTCAATCATATATAATATGCACTAGTGCTCTCTCATATATAATATGCATTGGTTGCTTAACACTATAAAAATCACCAAGTCTTTAAAATATATATAATATAAACCAATGCATATGAAATGGGGGAGCACCATTGCGCTTTACTATTTTAAGTGCACCAAACATAAAACCTCCATTAGGACCTTTGACAACCCAAAATTTTTGGTTATAGTGAACCTTCGNTTCCCCCATGGTTTCTTGAATCAAGACAACACCATGCTTTTGTGTATCTACTAACCTACATAAGGAAAGATTTTCTAGAGTTTCCCCCATGGTTTCTTGAATCAAGACAACACCATGCTTTTGTGTATCTACTAACCTACATAAGGAAAGATTTCCTAGAGTTGGCCAAGCCCCTTGCATTGAATGACATAATAATCATGGGGAAAACCTTTCAAGGGATTGACTTGCTCTAAGGGTCCCTTTTAAGGTTCAATTATTTCCTTGTTGGATTTATCTATGGGATTTGTTCTAGGATAAGGTTAAATGTGAGTTTCTTGCTCTTCCAAGATTAAATCCCTCCTTTGCCACATCCATACTTAACCCTCATTTAGAATCGCTTTCATTAAGAACCATAGTAGTGTGTCTACATCTCAATGGGTATCTAGGCTAGTATGAGTTTGATGAGGCTTCCATAGTAGTTGGAGGGTTACGAACCAACATACACCTAGAGTTCTGCTTATTGGCCATAGGCCTATCTAACCCCCTATCCTCAAAACTTATCCCCCGAGAATTTATAAAAAAAATAAAATTCAACCCAACCCTGCTTTACTTTTCTTCCCTTTTCTGCAATCCTTAGAAGACAAACCGTTATAAACTCCCAACCTTAGCCATTGGTCCATATCTAGGGTTTGGGGTTTTGCTTCAGAATTTATAGAGCAAGGTAGAGAATTGATAGACTTACCTAGAGATTGGAGGGCCTAAACCAGGAATGGAGCCACCAGAATTATCTCCTAGTCAGGTTTGTTTATATCCATCTCCTCCATTGTCTTGTGGTTACTAGGGTTGTGCATATCCATTTCTCCTTCTACCAAAAACTTCTCTCTTGATTTTACTTCCTCAAAACTTTTGACCATTGATGGGATCTCCTTCAACATCAATTTTTCCTCCACCTTCCTTTATAGTGCCTTTCCCCCCAATACCTTTACTTCATAGGCTGACAATTCCCCCACCAATTCTAAATTTCTGGGACCTTTCCTTTTCTGTACTCTTTCTATAAATTTGAGGATGTCACTTGCTAGGTGGGCATATATATGACACCTTAAGAATCAAAAGGGATTTCCCACCTAGTCTAGGTTTTGAGGATATTGTTTATTCATTTTCTTAATTTCTATATCATCTACCAAACCCTCCTTTAAATCCACCTCTACTAAGATGTAGGTTAATTTTTTAGAGTTTGTCCTTTAATATATATCATCTACCTCTAGAAAGGTCCCTATGTTATTTCCTATGGCTTTTAAGATGTCTAGGGACCAAATGTCTAAAGAAAAGCACAATAATTTTACCCATACAATCTATATTGAGGATCACTTTGTTTAGGGGTCGAATCAAGGATTCCATTTTTTCAAGGTGAATAGTGTAAAACCCCATAGCCATCTTGATCCCAATATATTGCTTGCATCTTCTTATGTGTTTAAAATAAAGGCAATCGATTCCCTTAATAGTTTATGAAATTCCAGGGTATAACCTAGCAATGGTTTCCACTCCATTTCTATCCATTCCCTCAAATTCTTGTTTGAGATTTGCTTATCAAAAAATGCCCTATGAGGGCTTGATTTTCTAGCTTCACAACCTAGTCCATCTTTGTATCCTCACCTAAAACCATCTTAGCCTTCTTTTTTCATGGTTTAACACACTTTTGGCCTCTCTTTCCTAGGCTTACCTTAGGGGAGACATTCTTCTTCACTTCATCACCCATAGCTCCATTGCCTGGAATTTATGATGTCTAGTCTAGTAGATACCTTTGGTCCATTCCAATTCTTTAATCCAAGCTAAGTCTTCCTTAGGGTTTATCTCCTTCTCCCTACAACACTAGTTGTGAGGGTTAAAGAACCTTAGATTCATCGACATAGGTGTTCTATTTTGGAGCATTGCTTCCCAAAATTCTACCAAAGTAGATTGTGAAGGGATTACCATGCACAAGGAAGAAATAAGTTTTTCCTTACTAGAGGTATTTTCATCCTACGTTCCAACACAATGACTTTATTGTTGTCATAGGGATTCTGACAAACCTATCAATTGCAAATATTGCTTATCCTTTCCTCCTATGATTTTGGCCTAGAATTTGGGTGGAACTTGTGTGTTTGACATAGTTAGACCCTCGCTCCCCTTAAGGCTTATCCCCATCTCCATCCCCTAGGGTCCTAGCCAACAACGACCCCCTAGTAAAAATGGATCAACCTTTAAAAGGATCTTCTGTAGTACCCAGAATTGAAAAGAGACTAAATATCTACTAATTTACTTTATTTCTGTACCAATTTACTTAATTTCAGCAAGCTCTTACGAAGTAAAATTTTTCATAATTTGCAAATCTATGTGCATACTTGCGTAAATAAAATTTGGTAAAAAAAAATATTAAATTTAAGTAAACACTTCACAATTTTTTAAAATACCTGTCACTGATGCTAAGCTTGAATCCTCGCTTGAACCTTCGCTTGAACACCCCAAAACCACCACCCTGCCGACCAGTACGCCTGGCCCTAGGACATCTACGGACGTCCTAGCCCTCCGAGCCCAAAACCCCTCAGCCCCGGTGTACACTGTAAACCCCACTGTTCTAACTCTGTCTCAAGCTCCCAAAATCTCCTCCCGTAACTGCATGAATGAGAATGCCCTCCCCTCCATCATCCTCCTCCCTTATGCCTCCTTCACCTTCCCGAACCTTCACCCCTCACCAAACCCTATCCATACATTTATGTCTCTTTAATAGTCTTATCCCTTAATTAATGTTCATTTTACGTATGGGTCATGTTATCCCTTATGGGATACGTAACCCATTTAAACTTATATTTTATTTTCCCCTTTTTAATACATTAATCAATTACTTTAATTAATAATCAATTAATCACTAACCACTAATTTAATAATTAATCATTTAATGTCTTATTTAATAATCACTCATTCCTTAACCCCTAATCAAGGAGTTAATCATACTTCAGCTAAGTATAATCAAAACAATTAATTAATAACTTGTAATCAATTAAGGTTATATAATAATTAATTATAATTTAGCCAATGTTTAGGTTTATTTATGAAATTAAGAAAAGGGTCATTACATCTTCAATATAATCTACCATTTTCTTTTCCACCTATGAAGCCTGCAAAAACCTAATTTTGTGATCCCTCTCCTCTTTTTCCTCCATCCCCAAATGCTCCCATAATAACAATATTACTTAAACATCACTAAAATGAGAAAACGTCTTCAAATTTCAAAGAAAATTGGAATCATTTATGAGAGTAAAACAACTAGATTTATCCAATGAACAACCAATAGATTTTATGTTTGAAAGATATGGGAAACATGAAAATAAGGTAAATAGAGAATGGACATTAACAAGGATATTTCTATGCAACTAGTCCCTGTTACAAAACAAAAAACAAATTAGCTTTAATTTCTTGTATCTCATGCTAGTATGTTCTACTCCTTAAAGGTGTCTAGTTATTTTTATTCAACACTATTATGCTCAACACACGTTGAGAATCCACTCTTAGTAACATCACATAGGAAAAGACAAGTAGAGGAAGGATGATAACAATAGAAACAAATGTTGCATGGTAGTGTAGTCCCTGCCAGGTTCGAATGGGAATAAATGCGACCGAATACAGACACGTGGGTAGGAAGTTGAAGAACATTTGATTTCCATGCAGAATATAGTATTCCCGAATTAGTTTTTTCCAAAATTTATAAAAAATTATTAACATTTAGAAGGTTCTTGGACACAAAAAAATAAGCATTCCCGAAGTTTTTTTTTTAACATACGTTCGTGGACAAAAACACAAAAAAATAGTAGTAATGTCTGTTACATAGGTTCGTGGACAAAAACACAAAAAAATTAGCATTCCCGAATTAGTTTTCTTTAAAACAGGGGTTTGTGAACACAATTGAAATTGAAATTTATCAAATTATAGGTTCCTGGATAGCATAAATTATACATACCAAATATGTTATTTTATAAAGTAGATATTTACTTTTATACATATGAAATATGTACTTTTATAAAGTATGGGATGAGATTTTATAGAGCATGCATGGAGCCCTGATTCCATACTTAGCTAGTTTTTGGATTGCGGCTTCTCGGGTTGGCAGCCTAAAAATTGGGCCTCTGTTGTTCCATGCCCTACAAATAACACCTAAAGTTCTGCAATATAGAAATTGACAATCGGACTTGCGGACTATTTGAATTTTAAGGGCCTCGTGTCCAAAAAATTTAGCATTCCCGAATTAGTTTTCTTTACATACGCTCGTGGAGAAAAACAAAAAAAAATAGTAGTAACGTCTGTTACATAGATTCGTGGAAAAAAACACTGAAAAATTAGCATCCTCGAATTAGTTTTCTTTAAAACAAGGGCTCCTCGACACAAGAAATTGAAATTTATGAAATTATAGGTTCCTGGACAGCATAAATTATACATACCAAGTATGTAATTTTATAAAGTAGATATAGAGAGCATGCACAGAGCCCACATTCCATACTTATCCAGTTTTTGGATCGCGGGTTCTCGGGCTGGCGGGATGTAAATTGGGCCTCTGTTCTTCTGTGGCCTACAAATAGTACCCATAGTTCTGCGATATACAAATTGACAATCGGACTTGCGGACGAATTTTAGGGGCCTTGTGTCCAAAAAATTTAGCATTCCCAAATTAGTTTTCTTTACATATGTTTTACATACGATCGTGGACAAAAGCCGAAGAAAAAGTTAGCATTCCCGAATTAGTTTTCTTTAAAACAAGGGCTCCTAGACACAAGAAAGTGAAATTTATCAAATTATAGGTTCCTGGACAGCATAAATTATACATACCAAATATGTAATTTTATAAAGTAGATATTTACTTTTATACATATGAACTATGTAATTTTATAAAGTATGTGGATGAGATTTTATAGAGCATGCACGGAGCCCCCATTCCATACTTAGGCAGTTTTTGGATCGTGGGTTCTCGGGCTGGCGGGCTGAAAATTGGGCCTATGTTGTTTTGTGGCCTACAAAGAGCACCCAGAGTTCTGTGATATACAAATTGACAAGTGAACTTGCAGACTATTTGAATTTGAAGGGCCTCTATGGCAAGCAGTATGAAGGACAGGTGGTAAAGATGCAAGAAATGACATACTCTCTATATGTGCGAGTAGAAAAAAAAGTAGTGAACACAATTTTGTGACATTTATATAAAAAAATAATAAAACGTGTTACATATTCCTAGAAATTTAAAGAAACTTATATGTGCGTGTGTGTGTGTGTGTGTGTGTGAAATATGATATCTCAAATTTGAGTGAGTGATTTATGTCATATTTAATTTTGAAAATGACCAGGCAGGAAAAAATATGCATCAGAAAAAAAAAAAAAAAATAAATAAATAAATAAACAGAATGTGTTCACATTCAGCATAGCTGAAGACAAAAATATAGAAACACAAAAATATATAAGGAGACAAAAGAATAGTTTTATTTGGAATATATGAAAAAAAGAATAGTTTGTTACACAATCCTGGAAATTTAAATGTGTGTGTCATATAGACTGGGATTGGGGCTCTCGCAGACCATAAGAGAAATATGTACAAGAAATAGGACTAGAAAGAAGAAGTGGGACATGGTAGAGTGTAATCCCTGAAGAGTAGAAATGGGAAGATATCAGTCTTTGGCTATAGATTTCTATTCAGAAAAGGTGGAATAATTGGATTGATAAAGAAAGGACTACCAGTATACACTTAGAGGCATGGTACATATAAGTAATTTTGGTATTTGCTTGCTGATGTCTTTTCCTGTTGGTTTTCGTCGCCGACCCACTTGAATAACTGGATTGATAAACAAAGGATTTATAGCAATGTTCCATATAAGTAATTTTGTTATTTGCTTGTTGATGCATTTTCCTGTTGGATTTTGTCCGCGACCCACTTCAAGTTCTCTTCAATGTAGCTTCTCAAGGGGGCGACGTTGATGTCATTCCAAATTTTAATGCTGAAAAGTTCATTTTCTAATTCGCTTATATCAATAGAAACATTAGACAGAGCCTGATGAATGTCTCCGTTCTGTACCAAATAGCAGACTAGCCAGTTGTCCATGTGTTCTTCATGATATTCAAGAATGCTGTAAAAATTTTCCAAAGACAAGGCCTTAAAATTAACAATTTGTTTGTAATGACTGGATTTAAAATAACATCTAAAAATTTTACCAAATCCTACCAAATGTACAGCAAATTATACCAGATTCATAAAAGAAGAATTATGCAAGTAAAATTAAAATTTATCAATGAGTAATGCATAAATTCGAATTGAGTACCTTAATATTGATGCTAATTTCCGTTGTCAGCTGTCTTCCTGCTGCTACCTGCTACACCGTCCAGTCCTGTTACAAACATAGAAAATAATTGCCCAAAACCTCTTGTCCACCCTGCCAACTAGGAAAACGACCTAGCTCCAGGATATCTACGGATATCCTAGCCCTCCGAGCCCAAAACCTCTAGCAACTCGGTGCATGCCTGATCAAATAGGTCACAACCAGCAAATCCTA
>JASDQU010228839.1:0-17260 GCA_032191745.1 Picea mariana | reverse complement strand
ATAATACCAATAGGGTATCAATTCCAAGTATTCATACTAAAACTCATGAGTTGAGCCTTAATGAAGAACTGCCTGAAAAACCGCAAATCTGGATGTTGAATGGTTTATCTAAAATGAACTGGAAGAGAGATGAGATATGGAAGTGAACAACTACAATATCTAAAAATTCCCTGATTGCTTGACAATTCGATCATTTTTCCAAGTATCTAAGCTAGAGGAATCTAATGTCTTCTGTTAATTGGTGAACATGTAGTATCACCATTCTATTATCACTGCATCACTAAAAGTTCTCTCTGAATCTGTGGTTTGGGATAACCACTGACCAATTGATACCATGTATCTGATGGTTTTTGGATAACCACTAACCAATATTGACACTTTTAGGTGTCCAATAACATCCCAATGTATCATGTGTATGATTCAATTGCAATTCATTGAACCATAATCTTTCCAAAGTATGCCATCTCTGGAAAATATCACTATGTAATCATGTGAGCCATGATGCATGCAATTTGTTCACTTAATTTAAACTCCAATCTGATGAGAATGGACCAAGAGAAGTGAAACAACTTCTAGTCTGACACATCCCTCAAAATTCTTGACAACTTAATAAAATGCCAAGTTTCGATGCAGAAGGATCCTCTTGTCCTATGCTAGGTCGAATGACCATCTATGTGAACCAAATGTCCACGTCATTGCTCTAAAAATCAAATTCAACATCTCAATTATGTATGATTCAACTTAAACTTATTGAACCATAATTCTACTAAAGTCTGTCATCTATAGACCGCAGTTTCCCATTTGAAAACTTCCATGCCCATTTAGCATACTTGATGTTTGTTGTTGTTGAAACTTTCTGTCTGACAACCATCTTCAATTCCATCATCAATTCTCCCCTTTGTCAGTGTTATATCCCTAATTTGCACCAGACATGCTTACCTGGCATCAAGCCATCTCATTTTCCTTCTTTGCCAAGCCACTACTGAACATCTCTTCTTAAAAACACATTTTTTAAAGGCACATGCTAGTGGACCCACTACATTCCACATGTACACACTAGCTGGCCCATTATAGCTCGCATGTACCTACAAAATCACGAAAAATGGAAAGTTGTTGACGGAACACACAGTTTTGGGTAAGTTAACTAAACCTTTTGATTGTGCATGGCCAGTCACTCGACTAAATACCTAGCTCCTTCTAGCCTATAAAAGAACGGGTAGGGGTCCCATTTGAAAGGAGGAAAATCATAGTAAAGAAGCTCTACCCAAATTAGCATTCCCCTTGCTTCAACCTTTTTCAACTATTGTGTGAAGAGAAGCATATACAGAAGTAGTTGGAGCAAAGTTGAAGAGGAGCCCAGGACCAGATTCAAGGAGCAGTGGTTGATCTCACTATTGTAAGGTATTCTTGTCATATTAATAAAAGAAGTACTTTTCCCATCCCGCCATATGAGGTTTATGTTGTTTGAATATTGATTATATGTTGATTAAATCTCTAACCCATTAGTTCATAGATCAAATGCATGTGGAGTTCTTTGTTTGTGTTTTGTGAATGTAGGTCAGCATTGGCAGGAGAGTTGCAGTCGAGGAGTGACCAAGCGTGAAAAGGGATCGACATCAAACACAAAAATAAGGTACGTCAACTTGATCTTTTTAACCTTGTATTTGCAATTGAATAATGGGGTTTAGGCATGGGATGATGGTAGAAAGTANATGCATGATAAAACCCTTAGTGCTAGTCCGTAGGAGGGATTTCCCACCCACAACAAAATTGGCGACCATACTGGGGATCTCTCGGGTTTTCTAGGGATACGTTTTTGGTAGTTTTAAATTGGTTTCACCACCTTTTTTCTGAGTTTCTGGAAGAGTGTGAGCTAGTAGGGATTATGGTCCTCCATACCAGTATTCCCTGCTTTCTTTGCTTGGATACTTTTTATTTTTCGAAAGTCACAGAGGTACACGCGTCCTGTATAAGGCCTGCATGCATGTACCTGCGCCCTACCTTCACACAACCCACGTGCACACGCTAGTTGATGAAGTATTAGTCACATGTCTAAATTCAGATTTTTGTTTTTAGAGAGGCAGTCATCCTCTCCCCTGTCAGAAGTGATTCTTCTCAGGGGTTTTCTAGATTTCATTCTGGTCTCTGTTTTTTCAGTTTGTAGCTTAGGTACCACCTCAGATTGGTCTTGTTCTATGGAATTTTCCTTGAATTGTTTTTCTTTTCTATTACAGTAAGTTTCTGAGTCTTCAAGGGACTCTGGTTCTCAATACCAGTAATCTCTGCCAGTGTTTGATTGCTTGTTTTTTCATTTTTGGAAGAATTGCAAAGGTACACGTGGCATGTATAAGGCCCACATGTGTGTACACGTGTTCTGACCTTACACATCTCGCGTGCACATGCTGTCTATTGAACTGTCAGTAGTGTGCCTATTGAGAAATTTTTTGTTTAAGGAGAGGAAGTCATCCTTTTACTTATCAAGAGTTATACCTCTCAGGGATTTCCTTGATTTAATCTTGGTCTTTGTCATAGTAGTTGGAAACTTAGGTCTGATTACAACAATAGCTTTCTTTTTCATTAAAAAGTTCTCCTCAAATTTTTTTCTTTCATAGGGTTTTTAGACAAGTGTCAGAGTCTACTTTAATCAATTTGTGTGTTATTGTCGGTAACTCTTTACAATCTGCGCTTAGGCCAGAATTTTTCTTGGTCTTTACTTGTTGTCATTTTTCCTTTTTTTCTTTGCGAGCATTAAATAAAAAAAAAACTCTTCTATTTATTGATTTGGTTAAGTAGTTGTTGGTTAGCATTAATAACTAGGAAAAGTTTTTCTTTCATAAGTTCTTGGTTGCTTACTTAGGACAATAAGTATCTCGTAGTCGAGAGAAATCATGTTTTGAGTTTGCTACTCAAAGATCTTAGAAAAAAAATTAGTTTGAAAAGTTGATTAAAAATTTTGTCAAGAAGAAGTTATTTTGTTTCCATCTTTCTATGTATATTTTCTTTTATCTTTTAAAAACATCACTAGTTTCACTTTAATAACATTTGACTTAAGACAAGCCATAAAAATTAATGATTAACTAAAATCAACTAGACTTTATGTTTGTAGGGTCCATCAACTAGTCTAGGATAGAGCCTTGATTTAGGTTGGAGAGGAAACTCTTCAAGGTTGTAAAACATACATAAGAGTTTGTGCTAGGGAGTGTTAAAAGTACAGTATCGTGAAAGTTATCCAAGACAACCCTCTAACATAGGTGGTAAACATGAGGTCGCATGCAGAAAGGTAGTGGAGATAACCCCTCCAAAGCTGGACCAATCATAGTGGGAAACACATATAGAGGGCTTGTTTTGGGATTTTGTCGATTGCATTTTCCACAGAGCTTCGTGGGTCTCGAATCTGTTCGAGGTCCTGAATTGTCTTCCGGACCACTTGCTTTCGATACCCTTGATAGGTTTTGGGCTTGATACCCTGCTCATTTCAGTCCACCCGACTATAGACTATACCCGCCTGGTGACTATTCACGCGCTGGCAACCTAGTTTCCATTATTTTAGGGACTTACACAGGTGACTGTGGGGGTAGACCGTGATACCTAGCATAGACATCGGGCCAAACTTTGCAGAGTATACCCGAAGGGTGCTTCCATATTTGAGTTTCACTTGCACCGGTAAGTTGCTTTAGTGTTGGTTGTTGTAACTGTTCTTCCTACTAGTTTAGTAAGTGCTTGTTTTATCTCGTAGGGACATTTTCTAGTGTGTGTTGTTTTTGAACGAACAACAATCCCTAGTGTGTCTTTCATCTTCTTACATAGTGGAGGATCATGAGCTCCATTGGTCACAAAGGCTTCTTGGCCTACCACCGGTTGCACTGGAGCCACCCCCGCCACCGCTAAGGCGAAAGCTAGACCAACAAGGGTCTTTTGAAGCAACCGGTTCACAGGAAACGATGCCCGACCAACATCTGGAGGAACCAACCATTTCGGACCTTGGAGTAGAAGCTCTTGGTCTATCTGAAACTCCAACCACTGATATTTCGGCACCCATTATTGTACATATTTATCCTTACGAGCGCCAGATAGTGTCACACACAACAATGGAAACATATGTTGCCACTTCCTCCGAGAATTATCCTATTCCCACTACGGTTGTCACCATAGGGGGTGTTCCACCTCCTAACCCACCATCGTTGGTCTGAGCCACCATGGTATTGACTGCCTCTACCTTGAGAAGTGGCCTTATCCCATCTTTGGCGGTGGCCACTGCTCCTTTCACATAGAGTGCGACAGCTCCTGCATTCTCATACGGGATGCCTAGCTCAGGTACAAGTCCTATTCTTTCCTACTCCAATTTACAAACTTTAGGTCTGGGGGTAGGGAGCTCTAACGATCCTCTTCAAGGACCCAATGGGGGCACTTCATCTCCCTTTAATTCTTTCCCTTATGGAGGAGGATATAGACCTCCTTCATCCCCTTCACTCGGCAGTGCCCACTAGCATTTCGTCGGGCCAAACACACACCATATTTCATTTGGAGAAGGGAGTCAAGGACCACCTTCTCATAATATGCCAGTAGGTTCGACACCATTTTCTTTGTTTGGTGCATTTGGTAACAAGAATTTCTCGTCAACTACTTTCCCGACTAGGGGCAACCCCGACTACAGACTACCTAATCCTATGCAGGGCATTATTTCTGCATAAGGGGAAAATCAAGGAACTTCTTTCACATAAGGACCTTGGAATTCTTAGCAGGGATCAGTTCCCTCATCAGGAATGTCAATCAGGGGAAACTATTTTCACAACCAATGGAACCCTGGGCAAGGTGCAGTACCTATGCCCATGGAATCAACATGGGGAAGCCCTTCCCAAAGTCCCCCGAATGTAATGCATGCCCAACCATTTACGTCCTATTTTGGGAATCATCTGATGATGTCTCCTCAAATGCAGAATCTGTACGCTGGTCATGGCCATGGTTTTTACCAGAAACCGGGCCAACAACCCAACTTTTCCTGGAAACCTGGTGCCAGTCAAACTCCAGGCCCCTTTTTCCATGGTTATCACCAACAACCCAAACTACCTTTCCTGGAAACCTTGCATTTGCCAGACTTAACAAGGTTGTTGAACAACTCTATCTGTCATGATCCGCATTGGCCCCCTATGCTGACGAAGTTTCCTTCAGACATACCAAAGTTTGAAGCCAAGCCTAATGAATATCCAAGGGATCATGTGACTAATTTTCACCTTTGGTACTCGTCTAATTTGTTGAAATACGACTCCATACAATTGTGATTGTTTCAATGTACTCTGATTAGGAGTGTTGTGAAATGGTACATTGAGCTTGACTGCTCAATATACTCTTCCTTCGGCGAATTGGCAATGGCTTTCCTAAACCATTTCCAATTACCTGTGAGATATGATGCTGGCACAGAATTGCTGCCCAATTTCGAACAAACAAAAGCGGACCATATCTCTGATCACATCCAAGAATGGAGATGCCAGAAGAGTTTGATTAAGGTGCCAGTCCCACCAGCATTCCATCTTGAGTGGTTTCTTAATTCTTTGGTCCCACAGTTATCCAAAGATGTTGTAAAATTGGGAGTGTTTTCCGAAGAAGATGCAATCATGCGATCCCAACAACTTGAGCTAATTTATTCTCAGTTTGGTCTACTATATGAAATCTTGTCAGATGTGCCATGATCAATACTTGATAAAACCAGACAGAGAGTTGGACCACATGTGAATGGTATTGTTGGTTTAGAAAAAATAAAGTCCACTGAACAACTGATGAAACAATTGCAGCAATTTTCTATACAGCATACATCAGCCAGCCAGACTACTGTTTTGGCTGCTCCCCCCTACCCAAACTTCAAATGTACACAGTGTACAATCAAAAAATATGAAGGCCACCCAACAGCTTGATGAAAAGAAGAAACAACGTAAGAAGGGTAAAGGGGATAAGAAACCCACTCATAATACTGGCAGAGGCAACAACGAAAAAAGGAATTCGAAGTATCTGTGTAATCTATGCACGGAAGACCACCTGACTCACCAATGCCCTTGGCTTGTAGAGGCCCAAAAGTTGTTGTCACAAAAGCAGCCTGCTATGTTAACAAACCCATTTCAACATGGCCAAAATTTAACTCAATCCTCTACGAGCGCGGAAGGGGGCAGTCAAGGACCCCCTCCGTCTCCAAACAATTTTGCATCTGCGAATGTGTATATGATGAAAGGTGATGCCTATATATTGACTAGAGCACATGATTACAGCAAGCCAAGCACCTCTGATAAAGGTAAAGAAGTTGAAACCACATCTCTTCCTCTCTATATCGAGAAGACGTTGGGTGAAACCATGAAACATATCCAAAAAGGTGCATTTAAGAAAGCTTCTCACAACCCAAATGCAAGGGCCGCCCAGGACTACTTTGTGGTGGAGGATTTGTCTCAAACCCCTTATGCAATGTCTGCTTTGGAAGTCCTCCAAAGCTTCCCTTCCCAGAGAAATGCTCTGTTAGCCGCTTTAGGATCCGTTGAGACTTGTAATCCAGGTACGATCATGCTTGATACAACCGACTTAAAACCTCATCTCCCTTACCACATAGCATTCCAGATAGTAGTGTCTTACACCACGAAAACTTTTAGTCAGAACATTTTTTTCACAGTGGTTGATGAGGGTGCCTCAACATGTGTAATGTCTTTGGCGTGTTGGAATGCCATTGGCCAGCCCGCTTTGTCTCTGTCACCTACTCTTCTTACCTCTTTTGATGTTTGTTCGTTCTGAACACATGGCATTATCCCCTCTTTTCCCATACAGTTAGGAGGGAAAATCGTGTGTGTCAAGGTTGAAGTGGTCGACGCATATCTCGACTACAATCTCTCATTAGGGAGGAGTTGGACCTATGCTATGCAAGCAGTAGTCACTACAATTTTTGGGGTCTTGTTGTTTCCACATGAGGGTCGGATCGTGACCATTGATCAATTGTCTTTCTCCCATCCTGACACTTCATTGGGGGAATCCACGGTCCCAATGATTGATAACCCTCGTCCCAATGATTGATAACCCTCAACCCGACATCATCAACATAGGGGTTGGTTTGTTCCCACCTTTGATGGTTACTTTCTCTTACCCGCCTCCTCAAGGCGATGTTAAGTTTATATATGACCACCATAAGGTTGAGATTTTCCAATTTTCGTCATTTCACGTGACTTACTTCAATGGTATGTGGATTATTTCTTCCCCATCGGCCATAATGGAAGTGGCAGGGAACCATGGTATGTCCATGCCCTTGTTCGCGGAAGAAGTGGCGTACTCTTTAGTCCAACAAGATCTTATTCTAGAGCCTATTTGGGCTCAAGGTTCCCTCGCTGATACAAATTCTTTATAATTAGTCTTTCCCTCAGACGAAGCTATCATTGAAGCAATGACTAGTCCAGACAAACCCTGGGACAATCTCCATCACAGATCTTACTTCCTCCCAGAGTTAAGTAGAAATTAAGCAGGAGAATTCACTTTGACTATGACTGGAGATAGGTCTTGCCCTATCAATCCTTTGGCTACACATGTTGTTTATGCTGAGGGTAATACGGAAACCATCATTGAAACTATACCTATAAACATCTCTAGAACCCCTGGCATCATGGAGAATGTTTTCGTCGGAGTTGACTGCTCCCCCGAAGAGATTTGAATCTACAGGGATTTATTTAAGGAATTCAACGACATGTTTTCTTGGTCTTACGAGGACATGCCAGACATCAATCCAAAAATTGTTGAACACGAAATCACGACTTATCCTGACGCTAAGCCGGTTTGGTAGAAGCTTCATCCGGTTAATCCTAAGAAAGCAGCAGCTATTAAGGTTGAAGTAGAGAAACTGCTCAAGGCAGGTTTTATCTACCCTGTCCATTTGACCCAATGGGTGTCAAACCCCGTTTCAGTTGACAAAAACCAGGATACGATTCGTGTATGTACGAAATTTCGTGATTTGAACAAAGCCTGTCCAAAAGATAATTTCCCCAGACCATTTATTGACCAGATAGTCGATGAATGCGTAGGTTGCGAGGCCTTTTCTTTCATGGATGGTTTTTCAGGATATAATCAGATACAAATCAAACCCAAAGACCAACACAAAACAAAATTCATTTGTCCATGGGGTACATTCGCGTATTGTAAGATATCTTTTGGTCTAAAAAATGTTGGAGCTACCTTTCAGTGGGCCATGTCTTTTTCTTTCCATGATCTCAAACATATCATCGAGGCCTACCTAGATGATTTAGCATCACAATCTCGTAAGAGAATTGATCATACCACACACCTCTGACTTATCTTTGAGTGATGTCACTACTTCCAGATTCACTTGAATCCCAACAAATGCAGTTTTTGGGTGACGTTGGGCCGTCTACTAGGTTTGATAGTTTCAACAATAGGGATCATGGTCGATCATCTCAAGGTTGAGGCAATAGTTTAGCTGCCTCTCCCACATACAATCCTTCAACTTCATATTTTACAGGGAAAAACAAACTTTTTGCGGCATTTCATCATGAATTATGCTGAGATCACAAAGGGCTTTATGAATTTACTAAAGAAAGACATTCCTTTTCATTGGGATGAAGCCGCTCAATGCTCCTTCAAATCATTGAAACGTTCCCTCATGACTGACCCTCTGCTTCGGCCACCCAACTATAACAAAGATTTCTTATTGTACTTGGCTGCCACAGAGTCAACCATCGACATGGTCTTAGTTCAGGAGGATGATTTGCTCTCAGAATATGTGATTTATTACCTAATCTGAGTCCTGGTTGGACCGAAACTCTATTATTCTCACATCTAAAAACTTTTGTTGGTAGTAGTCCAATGGTTCCATCATTATATTTTGTTTCGCAAGACCACCGTCATTTCCATTGTGAATCAATTTCAATACATGATGACACGACGGGTAATCGACAAAAAGATCAGTAGATGGATAGTTGTCCTCCAGGAATTTGACTTGGATTTTGTTTCGGAAAAATCCAAAAAGTCACTGGTCTTTGTGAAACTCATCTTGAAACTTCTGGTCAAGTCAGGTGATGTTATGCCTGAAGAGTGGCCTATTCAAAAAGACATGTTTTTGATAGCATCTTCGGACCCCTAGTATGGAGATATACTTGTCTATCTCTAGAATTTGAAGTGACCCACCTCTGCTTCTCGTGATGAGCATCACTGTATACGCCATCAGGCCAAGAACTATCTCATACTTGAAGATACTCTGTATCGTCAAGGTGTAGATTGCATCCTTCGTCGGTGCCTCACTCATGAAGAAGAAAAAATCGTGCTTAACGACTGCCATACTGGAGCATGTGGCGGTTATTTGTCTGGGTTGGAAACAACCCAAAAGATTTTACGAGCTGGTTACTTCTGGCCGACACTAATCAAAGATTGTATTGCATCATTCAATAAGTGCCACCCATGTCAAATCTTCTCACGGAAGATGAGGGCACACCCCACTCCCATGTTTCCCATCATCACCGTTGGCCCCTTCACCAAGTGGGGGAGTGATTACACTACCTGCAACCCTCCTTCAGAAAGCGGCCACCACTATATCATCATAGCGGTAGACTACTTCACCAAGTGGATCAAAGCTATGACAACATTCAAAGATGATGGCGAGACTGCCACCCTCTTTCTGTTTAACTAGATTATAGCATGGTTCGACATCCAGAGAGAGATTTCCACTAACCATGTTAGTTACTTTCAAAACACAATGATGATTGATTTAACATCAAATCTTGGGCTGAGGAAAGAACATTCATCACCCTACTACCCTCAAGTGAATGGTCAGGTGGAAGTTGTCAATAAATCTCTTAAGACCATCCTACAACGAACGATCAATTTGTCCAATTCAAATTGACATTTGATGTTATACTCATCATTATGAGCCTACCGAATGTATATTAAGATTGCAACTGATTTCTCACCTTTTCAACTCATTTACGGTCTAGAAGCAATCTTGCCCATAGAATTCCAAAACCCATATTTAAAGTTGGCAGTATAGTTATTGCCAGACACTTCACCGCTTGAAGAGCGTTTATTATATCTTGAGAAACTCAATGAGCAACATCATGATGTGGCCCTAACTAATGAAGCTCACAAAAAAAAATTCAAGTGTCAGTATGATCAGTCTGTTTGTCCTCGGATTTTCTTGGAAGGCAACCTTGTCCTAGTCTATGACCAAGATAAGGACACCCTAGGGGCAGGCAAGTTCAAATCCATGTGGTTCAGACCTTTCATCATAAAAGAGGTTCTAAAAAAGGGCACTTATCGTCTGGTATACTTTGAGGGAAATTCTTTGGCAGAAACTAGAAATGGGCTCTACCTCAAGAAGTATTACTCATAGGTAGGTCACCTTGGGTAACTTTTTGTAACATATGTATAGTCTTTGTACTATTACTTTTTGTTTTCTTTTGGTTTTATGGACGTGTCATTTTTTATGTTATCTTTTGTCACTGTGGCAGATGTCAAGTGAATCAAATGTGTTCGTTGGATTCACAGACGGCACTAGCTAGCACACTCGAAGGCTTTCCTCCACAACTTGGGTAATTTTTACACCTCAGTGCCAGTTACTATCTTCAGGAGGTATATGTTTAGGCGACCCCACAAAAATGTTATCGAATACAGTGCAGTTATTGAGTTACTTTGTGATGCTTTTTCACTTGGTATCTCTCACCTCCGGGTCTATTTAGACGCTCAGTTGGTTGTGTCTCAGTTAAATAGAGTCTACCGTGTTCATGATCCTACTTTACACCGACGGTTCCTTAGGGTACGTCTCTTAGAACAAATCTTTGTTTATATTACATATTTTCATGTTCCTAGGAGATTAACTCAAGTCACAGATACTCTAGCTAATCAAATTTTAGATTGGCATCTCACACACATGCACATGTAAATACATTAAAAAAAAAAATTGTAATCCATAAGACATAAAAAAAGACACAAAAATCCATATATAATATCAAAAATATCAGAGTATAGGCATGGGCACCAGCAACTCAAAAATACATCCAGTAAGGAGTCATGGGGATTATGCCCTCAAAAATATACAAATAGTGCCCTTGTCATGTGAAAAGTCCAGCCTAACTAAGGACAGGGCCTGTTGGCCCTGTTGTAATGGTCAACGACATTTTCCAAATGCCAAAAAAGTCAGACCCACGCCCGTGATGCCCATACTACCTAAGGCTGCATAGACGGCGGTAGATCCTTTATCTCTTCCATGGGGACTGTGCGAGTGAGTGAGGTAAAGTTTTTCTCTACTCATCTCAAAACTCTCTCAGCCTCACTGGCTGGAGTTCCTCCTACTGTTGTTGGTCCACCGGCTGCATGTAATATACCATATATAAAAATTATGCAGAACAGAAATAAAAATGCTAGAAATGGTAAAATAACAACAATATAACTAGAACAATCACCACAATAGCACTGAAATGATATAGTAACAACAAAAAAAATAGCACTTTGACTCTGAAATCAATTTTCACATGCCTCTTCGAGGGGGCAACCTCCAATTGAGTAGCACTTTATTACAATAATGTCCAAGCTAGGGTTCTCATACCCTCGACTCCTATTTATACTAAATATGTCTATCAAAAGAAGCATCTAGAGGAAGATCCTTCTAGAAGCGGAAGCTTATATTAGGTCTTCTTACATCCGACTTATCTTATTTTATTGCAAGGCCTTATTAATATTGACCTTTATTACATCCGAATATATTGTTCTACCTATGTGCGGGTTAGGACCCTAACATGTTGATGTAAACCACACCCTCACTGGCACGTCCACTTCCTCAAGACCTTCTTCTTCTCGCCCCGAAGAACTCCAAGCTTCTTCTATTTCCCTATCGAGAATCTTCAACCCACATATTCTCTCCTTTCACGCGATTCCCCCTTTCTTGAGCTTATCAGGGAATCGGAACTCGCAGCTTCGTGAATTCGCTGTCTCTCTCTGGGATCTCCAATCCCCAAGACCCAATTAGCCAGTCAATCATTCACTTTCTTCTACCCGTACCTATCGATACTTCTGCTCTATCGTGGTTTCGCTACTCGCAATATCAACCCCTTCATTTTACAAACTCCCGACTTGCGATATGACGAAACTCTGACACACGTGTGAGCTGTCTCCTCGACTCTCCGCCACTTCGATCAGGATATTGGACTTCGCGGGATCGTGAATCCGGATGTCGATGAATCGCACTTTTTGCCGCAAAACTTCGATGACTTATGCCAGTTGTATTCCACTAACCTCCAGCTATGACCCACACGACCCTTCCTTCGGGGTATCGCGGATCGCGATTCTAACGTGCAAGAGTTTATTACCTTTGGAAGACTCTGATACACCGAGCTCTGACTCCTCAGGATCTTCTGACATGTGTCCCTGCTGAATGGATGGATCGGATCTTGTCGGGATATCGCGTCTCGCGATATCGCAATTCTCGACCCAACAAATTGGAGCTTTGACTTGTGAATTCCTGATACATGATCTTACATGTATATCTGACGCTGCTCGAAACTTCGTGAAACTCTCTCAGAGGGTCTCGACCATTTTTTCTCCCTTATGAACTCCACGAAATAAAGAACTGCCTCTCCTTGAGACGTTTTTCTCGCTCGCCAACCTGCGACGCTTCTCTTTGACTTTTCCATGGCATATTCCCTGCGCTCCGCTCGTCAACGGATTCAAAGGCCTATCCCTCCTAAGCTTGTTCTAGACTTCTCAAATCCTTCAGGGAACTTCTTTTTCACACTCCTTGCGGACAAACTTCAACAACGTCTAAGTGTTGAAACATTCGACTCTGTGCACACCTGCAGCAGTAGCCTTCAATATCCTACTCAGAATCACAACTCCGAGACTTTTTCCTTGGCCTGAGCACTCCTTGCATGGAACTGTGCCTAACTGCACCTTTGAAGAAATGAGAACAAAATTTATCTCTAATTGAACCCTTCTGTCAACGCACTCCCTGCAGACAATTCGACTGCATTCCTTGTAGGAATCCTCTGGTTCAAAATAGAGAAACAATTGAAACTAATTTCTCCTTCCCTTCAGACTTCAATTCAACCATGAAATCACATACACAGCATATAAAAGTAAATGTATGACAGGAAATGAACATTCATGGGTACATTAACAATATGCACAGAGAAACAACACAAACCATGGATTTGAATCAAACTTTCTCTATTAATTCAAATGCCTGTACATGGGTGTTCTTCACACAATTCTCTTCTTGCTCTTCTGCTCTCCTGAATTGATAATATTACAATACACAATGAGGGTGTCTATATCCGTTTTCCCTCTTGGACTCTCAAGCTATCAAATTTACAATTAAATTCCTATCTACCAGCATTAATTAAATTAAATGTTGACTATCTACCTAAGGACGAGAGCTTAAAGGCTCAAGGTCTATTACAATATACAAGTTTTCCATCTCTTAAATGACTCATTTAAGATTTGCGCAACAACCCCAAAGTGTTTTCAAAATTTGTGCTGGCTTGTCCAGCTGTCTTCCGCTCCACGCTGGCTCACCTGAGGTGTTGTCGATGCTCATGCATCATACTCCTCGGCTTGAAAACTTTCATGGGCTCCTGTCCATGAGCTCTTGCACAGTCTATCCATGCTTCTGTATATCTGCTTCGCTCTCCCAGCTGGCATCCTCCACTGGTTGGTTCTTCCACTTGACCAGATACTCAAAGTATTCTTTCCTCCTGGTATTCTTACCCACTCGCTTGTCCAGTATGCACTCCATTTGTGGCTTTTCTGCAACTGGCAATTGCTTCATCCATTGGATCACTGGTTCCTCAGTTCCAGTGTCTGCTTCTCCAACCCTGTATGGGTATAAATCTGCAACATTGAATATCATAGATATTCCGATGCCATCCGGAAACTCAACTTCGTAAGAATTCTCTCTGAACTTTCTCAAGACCTCGCATGGCCCGATTTTCTTCATTTTCAATTTATTGTATGTTCCCCTTGGGAACCTTTCCTTCCTAAAATGTGCTAGAACCAGATCACCAACTTCAAACTGAAGCTGTCTCCGATGTTGATCTTCTCTGCACTTATACTCTTGGTTTGACTTCAACGGTTGCTCCTTCACCTAGCTGTGAAGCTCTTTCATTATCTCAGCAAATTCTTCTGCACTAGCACTGCTAGTCGCAGTCTATTCTGAATCCCTCAGTTCAGAAACTCCTCTCGACTGCATCCCATATACAACCTGAAATGGACTCCTCCCTCTGCTCCGATTCACTGAATCATTGTATGTGAACTCTGCCTGTGGAAATATGTTGTCCCAGCTGCTATGGTGCTCTATCACCAAGCTCCTCAGCAAGTCTCCCAGACTTCTGTTGACCACTTCTATTTTTCCATCTATCTGAGGATGATAAGCAGAACTAAACATCAAATTAGTTCCTAGCTTCTTCCATAATGTACTCCAGAAATGTCCAATGAATTTAGTATCCCTGTCTGAAACTATGCTTTTCGGCAATCCATGAAGTTGAATGACCTCCTTGAAAAACAAATTTGTGATGTCAGTCGCATCGTTGGTCTTCTGGCATGGAATAAAATGTGCCATCTTAGAAAACATGTCCACTACTACAAAGATGGAATCAAATCCTCTTTGCGTCCTTGGCAATCCCAATACAAAATCCATGCTGATTGCCTCCCATGGCCTTTCTGGTATGGGCAATGGCTGATAAAATTCCGCATTTTGTTTCCTCCCCTTCAAATGCTGGCAAATTCGATATCTTTTAACGAACCTCTTGAAATCTTCTCGCATGCCCAGCCAAAAGTAAGACTCATTCAACTTCGTGAATGTTTTATCATGGCCAAAGTGTCTTACCAATCCACCACTGTGTTTCTCCTTCAACAAGTTCTCCCTCATGGAGCATTTTGGAATACACAGTTGATTGCCTCTGAACAACAATCCTTCCTAGATCATGTAATCTATCCAAGGGCTCCTATCCCTGAGAGCTAGACTCTTGGTTGCTTCATACGCCTCTGCAAAATCTGCATCTCCTGCATACATGTCTCTGAAATTTTCAAAACCCAATGTTTTGACTCGGAACTCCTGCAGCAACAAACACTTCCTGCTCAACGCATCAGCCACTTTGTTAGCAGTACCCGAAATGTGCTTAGTCACAAATGTGAAATTTTGCATATATTCTACCTATTTAGCATGTTTTTGATTCAACTTTTCCTGTTGAGTCACAAACTTCAATGCATGATTATCACTATACAAAACAAATTCTTTTGGGATCAAGTAATGCCTCCACTTCTTCAATGCCTGTAGGATAGCATAAAATTATTTATCATACGTGGAGTATTTCATTTTTTCCTCATTCATCTTCTCGCTGAAATATGCAACCGGTCTGTCCTCCTGACTCAAGACCACTCCTATGGCAAACCCACTTGCATCACATTTCACCTTAAATGTCTTTTGAAAATCTAGTAACACCAGAATTGGTTGCTTCGTAATCTTCTGCTTCAACAGATTGAAGCTCTTCTCAGCCTCTACTGTCCAGTGAAAAGACTTATGCTGCTTTTTCATTGTATCCATCATCGCTGCACTAATTCCACTAAAATTCCTGATGAACTTCCTGTAGAAACTAGCCAAACCGTGGAAACTCCTCACCTCGAAAATATTTCTCGGTGATGGCCAATTCTTGATTACCTCCACCTTACCTGGATCCATCCTTAATTCATTCTCCAATATGACAAATACCAGATAAATGAGTTATGTCTTCATGAACAAGGACTTCTTCATGTTTATCAACAGCTTCTCCTGTTGTAGCTTCCTCATCACAATGCCCAAATGCTTCAAATGTTTAGCCTTGGTCTTGCTGAAAATCAGTATATCATCCAGATATACGATGACAAACTTCCCGATGAATTCCCTCAGGACTTCATTCATCAATCTCATGAATGTACTCGGTGCGTTTGTCAAGCCAAACAACATAACAAGCCATTCATACAGTCCTTCGTTGGTTTTGAAGGCTGTCTTCCATTCATCGCCCTCTCTCATGCGAATCTGGTGATATCCTCTTTTCAAGTCGATCTTTGAAAAATAATTTGCCCCACTTAGGCAATCCATCATATCATCCATTCTTGGCAATGGAAATCTGTACCTGATGGTTATCTTGTTGACCGATCTTGAGTCGGTACACATTCTCCAACCTCCATCCTTCTTTGGACTGAGTATTGTCAGAACAACACATAGACTCAAGCTTTCTCTGACCAATCCTTTGTCCAACAACTCTTGGACCTGCCTCTTGACCTCTTCATTTTCCTGTGGTGTCAATCTGTACACAGCTTTGTTCGGCAAACTAGCTTCTGGTATGAGGTCTATGTGATGACTCACACTCCTCATCAGTGGCAACGGATGAGGTAATTTGTCCACCATGATGTCAGTGAACTCTTCTAGTAGTTCATGAATTTCATCTGGCAAATCATCCACTCTTGTGCTAGTCAAAACAATTCTTGGTTTTCTGACCACAAAGAACTGTGGATCTTCTTTCTTCTCCATCTCCGTAAGAAGCTCCTTCCCACTCATGAGAAGTATTGTGTTTCTTACTTCCAGCTTCATTTCCTTATCCTTTATCGGAAGCAACATGTTTGTCCTCCCATCCTTCTCCAGGGTATATGTGTTCATCCTCCCATCATGAACCACATTTCTATCATATTGCCATGGTCTACCCAGCAATAAGTGGAAAACATCCATGGGAATAACATCACAGAGTACTTTATCGTTATATCCACCTATTTTGAATTCAAATAAACATTGTTTAGTGACACTCACCTGATGCCCCTTCTGTAGCCATGAAACTTTGTATGGACTCAGGTGATCAGTTGTCTCCAGCTCCAGCCTTTCCACCATCTCGGTCGAAACGAGATTGTCTGTGCTACCACTGTCCACAATAACCTTGCATACCCAGTCCTTGGTCTTGCAATCTATTCTGAACAGTCTGGTCCTTTGAGTTGAGTCCTCCACCTCCTTTTCGGGTGTTAAGAGAACTTTACGCATCATAAGTGACCTTCTGCCTTCTGCGTCTTCGGTCTCAGCATCCCGCTTCTGCGCCTCGGTGATGTGAGATTCTCCAATGTCCTTCTTTTTCTCTGGACACTCGAATTACCTGTGTCCATTCTTTCCACATGTGAAGCATGTAATGACTCCACCTCTTCCTCTTCCTCTACCTCTGGTATGAGGAAAAGTTTTTGTTGGTTGTGGTGCCTGATTATCTTCCTGATGCAGAGGTTCTTT
>JASDQU010228838.1:1277-17213 GCA_032191745.1 Picea mariana | reverse complement strand
GCAGAGATCTCTTCGTAGAGACCGAGAATCGACGATTTGAATTCGCCCTGGAGAATCGCGAAATCCCGAGGATCGTTGGATCTGGGAGAAGAGGCGAGGAGGTTAACCCTCAGGCAACGAAAGAGCCATTGGCCATCGCATATCAAAGAATTGGGGTTTGTGAGTGCAAGAATCATATGCCCGTTGAAAATCGCGAGTCGCGATTTCCCGACTCGATCAGAGCCGTTGATTAGAACGGAGACAGGTGGCACGAATCCCGTGTATCGGGGATTCGACATT
This sequence comes from Picea mariana, assembly GCA_032191745.1. NCBI lineage: Eukaryota > Viridiplantae > Streptophyta > Pinopsida > Pinales > Pinaceae > Picea > Picea mariana. Next base: position 16,934 of record JASDQU010228838.1, on the reverse strand, counting down.
CGGGTTTTCCAGCAGCAGGAGACTTGGAATAGCGGATCCGTGAGTCGCGAAGTCCCGACGTGACGTGGCAGCGTGGGACCCAGAGTCAGAGCGGAGTCTAGGTGGAGTGCTCGTGGGATATTGGAGTTTCGGTACTCGGGGGTTGGATAGACCAAGGTTCGCGCCGCGAGTAGGAATTCTCCGAGGTTGACCTTTGACCATCGGGGTTTCGGGGTCTGTTTTCCCAGGGACAACACCGTGCGGCTTGTGATATTGCGATTTCCAATCTCCCGATACACGAAGGGGTGATCACCGAGAAGACTGTGGGTAGAACTCCCGAGAGGAGTGGAATAGCTTGGACTCTTCAGGGCCGAGAGAAAGAGGGGGTCCTGGTGGGAGTAACCGCGCCAGTGAGGGCAGGTTGCGTCAGAAGGTAATTCTAAACCGTTGCATTTAAATTAATTAAAGTTTAGTTTATTTACAAAATTTATATTTTAGTAGTTGTACAGGGTTGAATTCGGCCCTGTCCATATACATGGATAGGTTTTGATTTCAAAGAATAAAGTGGAGTTCTACCTTCTTATGAGTTCCATTTTAGATCAACACCAATATGAATATAATAACAATATTTGTATAATTCGATATAGAGGATTCTATCATGCTTGAACGCAAATAACTAATGAATTAGAAAGGTGTGGAATTTAATATATGGATTGACCAATAAATTTACTAATTATATCAATGCAAATCCTATAACTATATTTTAAGCACTGATATTATAGATTGAGAAGTCTTTCTAGTAATAAAGATCATGTCTACTCAGAGTTTGCAACTAAATTCATGTTTGGAGTGGTATGAAATTGAGGTTTCAGAGTGGTGATTTTTATAGAAAATAAACAGAGTAATTTGTGAAACACCATCTTACTATCATTATAAACTTTCATGGATTAGGAGAAGAACATATGGATAGTCTTGGGAGTGACAAATAAATCTGGGCCTATCCATTTACATGAACATGCCCTCTCATTATCTTTTCATAGAGCACAAAAAATTAAATCACTTCTTTTGTCTAATAAAATCCAAAATCTCTTTAAAAATGGATGCCAAGGAATGAATTTGGGCATGTCCATGTACATGGACAAGCTTGAATTTGTGCCTATCCATGTACATGGATAGGCAAGAGCAAGTAGTAGAAATGTTTTTCTTTAAACTATCACAAATTATAAATTACGCTCATTTACTTTTCATATACAAAGTTTTACTTTCATTTTTTTCATTGTCTTTATATCTTATCCATTAAAACAAAAACATGCAAGAAACTTTTGGGTATTGTTAATGCTATATTTCTTAAGAGTAAGTTGTTTACATTGTGTTCAAACTTCAAAATTTTTTCTTTTCCCTTTATATGTATTTCTTTGAAAAGTAAATATGTAAATTAGTTTCATTATATCCCTAAATTAATGTATATAGTTAACAAAAGATCCTTTGGCTAATAACTTGATTTTTCTTTTTGATAGATCTATCCCTTTTCCAATTCCATTTAAAACACTAATATTGTAAACACTATAAATGAATTTTGTTAACAATTCATATTCTTTGAAATCATGAAGAAGTTACATACTATAATCATACCTCGTGTCCTTATTGAAAACAAAATTTATATATATAAATATGCATCTATGTATCGATCAAATCTAGCAAACCAAAATTGATAAGTTCATAAGCATCAACATCAACATCAAAAGAATTTTAATACATTCATGAATTCATCAGTTCCTTCAAACACTATTTATTTATAGTGTTTAGTCTTGCAACCATAGATATGAGTCACGGGAATAAAAATTTTCATCCCATCAAGATGAATACCCAAAACTCATAAAATATCGTCAAGTTGAGATCCAAGATCATTCAAATCCAAGACAAATTGTGTAGAGCCTCATCATCACTAGACCTATAAGAAGACTAAGGGTTAACCACATCCATGATGATGGAAAATCAACTGAATTACCCAATATGTAGGGAGATTCACATGTTTAATTTATTCCAAGGAGGAGATAAGCATATAAAGGCATTCCCATGTTGGTCAAGAAGAAGTGAATTCCACATGAGGCAATGGGTGAATGTACATAATTGAAAAACCTTGGACACATCCACTAATCATTATGGAGGCCATGGATTAAGAAAAAAACCCTAGACCAATAGTGGAATGGGAAATAGGGTTTGTTCCCATTGAACCTAGGTCAAAAATTAGCCTGGAATTAGCTTTGTTAGGAGAGGATTTACAAGTGAAACTGTAGGTCATTTTCTTGTTATGAATTATTGGGAAGTACCAAACCAAGAAAACAACTTCAAATAGTGGAGGAAAATGAAAAATTACATATCATCATGGTTATACATACTTGGTAGAGAAACCTAACAATGGTGCATGCCACCTCCCTTTCACCAAACCTTCTTTTGAATTAGGAAAATATATTTTCATTGGGAAAATATACTATAATTCAGATGAGTATTGTTGGTGGGTTTTGTCACAAGGATGTGCCAAAAAACCCTAATTTGATTGGTTGTATTCGTAAAGTTATAAGAATTCAAAATAGAGATGAAATAAGTATTCATGCATGCAACACCATAACTCTTATGAAAACAGGAGAAGCAAGTAAGATATTTTGAAATCACCACTAGCATCTAATATTTAGATCATAATAAATAATATAAGAATAATCAAATTTTTATTAATCCAATAGAAAATATATGACTTACAACACATGAAAATAATAGTGTGGTTGAGGAATGGTCATAGTAGGTCGTAATGGTGTTGATCATGTTGCAATAGACAATCTATATGCATTATAAAAATTATGAGCATTCATTTCATAATAATCATGTTAGCTAAATAGATATGCCTCGGAAAAATTTACCATGATTTCACCAAAAGTTGTACCGTGGTTTCACTACCTCCACACCTCCAAATGGTCATATGTCTATTTCATTTGAATCCATCACTGTCTTCTGACTATTTATCTAGATATCCCATTCACTCTCTCAATCATTAAGAGTGAAAGGGTGACAAAAAAATAGTGATAAGACAATGATCAATTGAATGAAATGGACATATGACCTTTTGGAGGTGTGGATGTTGTGAAATCATAATACAACTTTTGGGAGGGTAGGAAAGATATTTCCCATTTTGCACTGGACCACCTAGTGATCTCATCTTGAAGACACATGTCTCACTTATATGAGGGTGGGGGGAGATATTGAGTAAAATATACCCTCTTATGTTTTAATCATTATTCCCCTATCCCCACTCTCACCTTCATACCCTAATATATGAGGATGCGGGTGAGGGAAGATAATGAACATATTATGTTTTACTATGTGGGTGCAGGTGGTGGGAGATAACGAGTAAAAAATATTATTTTTTACTCATTATTTCCCTCCATCCCTAGTCTCATACTATATTTTACTGATTATTCCCCCCACCCCCACCCTCATATGAGGATATGAGGGTGGAGGTGGGGGATATATTGAATAACATTCATTGTATGGGAGATACAAATCTCAATGAGATGTCTCTATAAAGGAAAAAAATAGTTTCTAATCATTCCTTTGCATGAAAATGAATTTGCATGCAATCTTGAACCACCTACATCACATAAACCATCACAAATTGGAATACAGTATTGTAGAAGAGAACCCATCTATTGCTTGAAATGATATTAGTGAATGAAATATAAATTATTATTGTAATGCGAAATCATTAAAGGACAAGTTGTAACCATGAGAATGTAAGTGCATCCTTTCATGATTCTATTTGTCCATTGGCCATTCATGATTCCATGATTCTCTTTGTCCATTGTCCATTCATTATTTGAGTGTAAATAGATTGGCCAACATTATGCACCACTTAGTGAGTCAATGATTAATGTACTTCCTTTCCATCTTGTTTGTTTGATGGTGATGGTGAATAGTGTGTTTCTGATAGAAAGGATGGAAAACCAATAATATAATCATTATCATATTGCATGGTGCATAAAGATAGTCAAATTGAAGGAAAGAAATAATTGAGAACTTGTTATGGGTGTAATAGTTTCCTCATTAAATATGCCAATGTCATAAAAATATGATTCCCCTTGCACCCATGTATATTTGGAAATATATTTATATATCAATGTCATAAAAGTATGGGTGTGATAATTTTTCTCAATAAATATGCCAATTTGTCGTAAAACTATGATGCCCCTTTTACCCATGTATATTTGTAAATATATTTATATGCCAATGTCGTAAAACTATGAATTTCCCTCCATAATGTCATAAAACATGAATGTCGTAAAACATGCCCTCCATAAGGTATCTTTTTCCCATGAATTTCATCCCTGAACCATACACAAGTCCTTGAATCATCACACAATTCCTTTGGTAGTAATATTTTCTTGAAGAGTGGGACACAAGCATTGTCCTATGGTTTGGTAAACTAAGGATGAGTCTCCTTATCCAAGATATACTACAAACCCAATTGCTTGGGCCATAAATGAGCTAATTGTAAGGCATGTCATCCATGCTTCTGGCATTAGACCATGAGACATGCCCTTTGGTTATAATCTTTGGTTTAGGAGTGTAACATGGTCCTAATTAAAAGGCTTGTCACATCATTGGCAGGTCTTTTATCCCAAGAAATGATTAGGGGATAAAATTTAATGGCTTAGGCACTATAAAAAATTTCTAATAAATGGTGTGAGGTTAAAAAACAAGGTCATAGGCCCTCCATTTTTCTTCTATGGTTTCATGTGGTCCATGAATATGGTCCCATACCACAACAAATTCACTTTGGTAGGAATATTAGGCTTAAAAGTGGGATACAAAATTAGTTCCAATATTGGGCACACAAAGGACATGTCTTTGAGACCAAGAAAATGTTTGAAGAAGATATCCAGGGGAGTAGGCCATGCACAATGCTTTTATGTCTTGGAAATCACATACAAGGCCCTAGACCACAACATAATTCATCCATATGTATATTTTTTCTAAGAATGACATACAAGTCCAATTCAAAATTTTGGTGTACCATGGAAGAGCATCCTAGCCTATGACATTCAATATAAATCCAAAGAAATAGGATATGGGCCCTATAAAAAACTTCTAAGACACTTGATCCATTCACAAGTCTCTAAACCATGAGATTGAGTCTCTAGAAGTAAAATTTGGCTGGATAGTTGGATATGGGCTCAATTTATGAGATTTAATTCACCAAGGATGGGTTTGTTAGCCCAAGACATGATTTGGTGTTAAAAACCAAGGGATTGATCCCTACATGATAGATATAAGGAACATGGGCCATGCATGGGGCCTTAGACCATGAGATTGTTCTCTCCAACATAATATTTGGCCTAAGAGTGTGACAAAGTCCCAATTCCAAGGTTTAAAACATACTCTACAAATTAATATCTACAAATTCAATAATACTCTTTAATATGAAAAATACATTAATTTAAATGTTAAGGTTCTCAAATGTCACATGTACATTTCACATCATTGGATTTGCTAACTTTTTTAATTTAAAAAAAAAAACATAAACATTATAAAAAAAAATTACACATTGGTATAGATTATCTTCTACATGTTTACATTTTTTTATATTTAAATATTGTCATGTTCATTATATATAGCATCATAGTCACACATATAGATTTTAGTTTTTTCAATATATGTCTTTGATGCTTTGAAGTTGTTATAAATGCTTATGCCTTCAAGTTGTTTTATATTATATTTTCATTTTATGTTTCGATAACTTATGAACTTTCACATTCATGGATTTTCAAAGGATATCTATCGAGGCTAGATGTCGAGACAAGAGTCTCCAAATATGCCTCGTAAACGCTCAAGGATATCAAATGAAGGAGGAAGAGGAACCCCTTCTTAAAATGAGACACCAAGGATGTCGAAGACCCATATCTTAGCAAGGCATGGCATCTTGGGAAGGGAAGCTAGTGACCAAAGACAATCTAGTTAGACGAGAAGATTATCAAATGAATCAGTGAATAGATCATCCATACAAAGTTCTCAAAATAGTTCTATGGATGCATCTTTCTTAGATAGGTTTCACATAAATACTCCAACACCAGAGAATGTAGGGAATACATCACAACACCAAAATAGGTTTGGTAATTTTCTTTTGATTTTTTATTTTTTTTGTGTATTTATGTTTAAGTTTTCATTGTTTTTTTTTTAATGTTTTTTGTTTTTGTTAAATGTTGTAATTAGTTTCAAATGTGTCTTTGTGTAGAGGATCAGTTTAGTGTGAGAGAAGATAATGAAAGAGAGAGTGGTTATCATGAAGATTCCAATGTTGGTGAAGAGGGTGAAGGTGGATTAAGGGGGTGTTATCAAGAAAATGAAGATTACATACCTACATCCACCTATCCCTCAGATGTTGTTGATGAGCTTCCTTGGGAAGGGTATGCTAAAGAAATGACCCTTGAATGATTATCAGGTGTTAAAAGCAGGCTGTAAAATGATTTGAGGTGCTTGGATCTCCCTCGAGAGAGTAAAAAAATCTTGGAGATTTTTTTGCATTCATTGCAGAACTTTATGGATGCATATCAAAAGATGGGGCCAATGACTAATAGTTTCATCGAGTTGATGAGGAGACAAAATTTGGAGGTGATGGGCCCCAATAAATGGGAAGTATAAAAAAATAGAGTTTCAAAAGAAGATGCAATTTCTATGTTCAATTTCAAAGAGGGGCCAATTTAGTAAAAGATGTTGAAGGTGCAATATTTTAAGCACCCCAACATAGCAGGGCTTCTTTATAATAGATTTTTGGTAGCATATGTGAAGTTGTCATGGAATGATGAGGTTCCACATTACTTTGCTAGAATCTTTTATGCAGAGTTTTTCATGGGCATGCACCCTAATTATACCAACCTATCGTCGAGTTATTATGGGGCTGGTAAAGGAAGAACATATAATTAGAAAGGGACATATCTAAATGGAAAATTGCATAGGCCTCCACTACCTTTGGTATCTCATCCAACATGTGCATTTTACTCACATTCATAGATGCGAGCTAAATAAGATGTTGGAAAGGAGGCCATCAATGCAATCAAAGAAAATTTAGAATCAATCTTTTATGATGTTGATGTCGATTTGAACTGTTAGAGAGTTGAAGCCAATTCTCGAGCCAATTTTGTTTATAAAACAAATGAGGAGATAGATTCCATGTCCATAGAAGATATACGGGAGATAGATACCATGTCCATAGAAGATAGAAAGACGAAATATTTATGGTTTTTGAAGAATGACTTAATGTATGTCCATATTTGTGTTTTCTGCATGTACATCTAACTGAATTCATTATTGTGGTATTAATAAAATTTGAACAGTAATTGCTTATCAATCTCACACCATTATTTCTCTTTAAAAATATGTCTATATATATGGTCAATTACTTATCTTTAGATCACGATGTACATGCATTTTTGAAAGAGCATTTGATTATATGAGAATATCTATTCCATAGCAGAAAGAGGAGATACGTTTTTTCCTGGAAGAATGGATTTTAATATGGAGATTTGTGAACTTTCATAGATAAGTATTTTCCTAGAAGAATGGATTAATATGAATATTTGTGATTTCTTTATTTCGAAAGAGAATTTGATTATATGAGAACATCTATTCCACCAAAGAAAGATGAGATACGTATTTTCCTGGAAGAATGGATTAATATGGATATTTTTGAACTTTCTGCATACACAAGTGAATTAATTTTCAAGGTATTATATAACTCTGAACACTAAAATTGGTTAGCAAGCACACAATTTTTCTCTTTAAAAATATGCTAGATATGATCTTACTTTGTTCAGATCATGTAGGCAATTTTGAAAGAGCATTTGATTATAAAATAAAATTAAATATTGATGCAAATAATGGCTTAATATGGAGAGGAACTATTTTGGAAGTTTGGGAACTTCGTGATGTAAGTTTGGTTAAAACAAATGCCAAAAAAGCATAATAAAAAGAGGGCAATAATCTTAGATCTGTGGAACTCCGGTTGGGTATGTTATTCTTGCTCACATGGTTATGTTATTCTTGATGATCTTCTTGGGTATTTTATTCTTTCTCATTTCTTATTTATTAAAGTTAAATATATTTAAAATATTTGCTAATAAAGTATATGCTAATATGTGTTATTGGTTTTTTTTTTTATTGTTACAGTAATGTTTACATTCTTGGTGGAAAAAGAGCATGGATGTTTGAAGATGAAACTTCAACACATTAATCTTTCTAGTTCTTGCCGAAGCAAAAAACACATCTAGGAAATTACAAATCCAGAGGGTTCTCTCCATAGAGGACAACAAGCTATTAAAATAGTTGTCAAACACTTTAAATTTTTTTTTGAAAAGAAGAAATCAACCAACCTACAGGCCTCAACAAGAGTGGTAGGACCCTTTTCATCTTTTATCTCAAAAAATGATTCACTTGTTCTTGACATGCCTATTTCGCTTCCATGAATCTTTCTTTATTTAAAATCCTTCTCCAAGGATAAAAGTCCAGGCTCTGATGGCTAGACTGTTGAATTTTATCTACATTTCTTTGATCTGGTTGGTCCGGATCTTTTGGAACTTGTGGAGGATTCAAGACTCAAAGGGAAGGTAGTGGGTGCTTTGAACTCGACTTTTCTCACCCTCATACCAAAAATTGCAAACCCCACCACTTATGATGACTTTCGACCTATATCTCTCTGCAACCTCTGTTACAAACTTATCTAAAAAAACATTAATTCTAGACTAAATCCCTTCCTCTCCTGGTACATTTCCATAAATCAGCTTGGTTTCCTAAAAGGTCGACAAATTCTAGATGCTATTGGCACTGCCCAAGAGTGCCTCCGTAGTATCAAATCCAAAACATCTAAAGCACTCGTTTTAAAATTGGAACTCAAGAAGGCTTTCGATTGCATAGACTAGGATTTACTCAGATTAATCCTGGTCCAGATTGGCTTCAGTAATCAATTGATCAAGTGGATTATGAGTTGCGTGGTGAGTGAAAAATTGGCCATTTTGATAAATGGGGAACCTTCCTCCTTTTTTCGTAGTGGTAGAGGATTGAACCAAGGTTGGATCATCTCACCCCTTCTTTTTTTTTGGCCATGGAAGCCTTGACCCTCCTTCTAAATAATGGACAAGATGCTAGAAAAATCTTAGGGATAAAAGTTTCTAGGACTATCAAGATTCTCCACCTTCTCTTTGCGGACGATGTCCTCATCATGTCTAATGATTATTTATAGGAATGGTATGAGATTAAGGAGATCTTAAATACCTTCTATTGTGTTATAGGTTTGCTGATCAATTGGGATAAATCGACATTTCATTTTGATAATATACAAAAATAGGCTCTGGATCAACTCAAAGGAATTTTCCCATATAACTTCACTCATATCTTCAGTGGGATCAAGTATCTGGGACACTTTTTAAAGGCATATTCATACAAGCTGTAGGATTGGAAATGGCTTATTACAAAAGTTGAAAAAAATATCGGCCATTGGTGCACGAGATGGCTTTCCATTGGTGGTTGGTTCACTCTTATAAAAGCTTCTCTAGAGGGACAACCTATGTATTGTATGGCACTGGAATCTATCCCTGCTTCGGTAATTACAAAACCCTGGCACTTGATTTATCATTTCCTCCAGTCGGGCTGCTCAGATAATTCTCGACAACACTTTTGCAATTGGAAATCTCTGGCAAAACCAAAATAGAAAGGTGGTTTATGACTTTGCAATTTATTCCATTTCAACAAAGAGCTCACAACAAATGCACTTTGGAGATCTTTGACCTCTCCGGGCATCTGGCACTCCATCATTATAGATAAATACTTATCTCATTTCACTATCATTATATGGCTTCATTTAGAACCAGTTACCTCCAGGACACACTCTTACTTCTGGAAAAATCTCATCACAGCAAAAGACTGGATCCTGCGTAGGCTCTGTTGGCATCTGGGGTCGAGCCACTCAATCACTTTGGGCTGAGACCATATATTTGGGCTGGGAGAGACCTCTTTACTCACTCCACATATTTTAAATAACTTACACTCCAGGAATATTTTTTACCTTTATCATATCAGTGATCACTCCTCTTCATCTACTCTACCTAACAAATTGATCACCGATAGCATGCTTGATCTCAGTCCTTATCTCTCTCCAACTTGGATCACCTTATGTTCATCATTAACATTATCAGGTATTCACTTAAGTGACATGGATGACCACCTCCTGTGGTCTGGTGGAGATCATTCATGTAATATCTATGTGTGCAACATTTATTCTGAGATCGCGCAATCTCTCTGGCCATTAAATCTAAAGGGATGGTGAAAAAACTTTTGGCATTGGCATATTCCCACAAAAATCAATTTTGTTTTTTGGATTTTGATTGAACAAAAGTTGAATACCTGGGATAATCTCCTGAGAAAAGGATACACAAGCCCAAATATTTTCCAATTGTGCTTCTCGGATGCTGAGAATGTGGATCATATTTTTATCAACTGTACTTTTACGAGATCGGTTTGGAAAAACCTCTAGCATCATATTGTTCTCAACTCCACATGGGACGAACCTTCTCTCTCCATCTTCTTAGATATCTGGTTGAATAGGGAGCTTAGCCACAAAAATTTACCTCCCCTGGCATGTTGGAATATTTGTCTCACTAGAAATAAAAAAAATCTTCTCAGATGAGATCCCATCGATTAGCGCAACAGTCCACAAAATTTGGTTTTATTAAAAAGATGTATGGACTTACACCCGATAAAAACAAAACCAAAAAAAAAAAAGAGGCTTCCAGATCTCATGGATATTACAACTTGATGTTTTGATGGTGCAACACTCTCGAATGGATCTCAGAGTGGAGCTGGTGGCCTGATCAGACTCACAAATAACACTTACTATTGATGGACCTTCAATTGTGTCTCGAGCACCAACACTTGAGATGAACTATTGGGCGCTTGGGCCACTTTATTTTTAGCTTCTAGGTTACATATAGAATACCTTCAGCTGCTTGGAGACTCTAAAATAATTATTGATTGGTTAAACCACAGGGGTGATCTACAAACCATCTCTCTTCTGTCTTGGAAGGACACAATCATTTTACTTCTTCCCTTCTTCAAAAATCTCATCTTCATTCATATCTTCAGAGAGAACAATAAAACTGTAGACCAGCTATCAAAGACAACGCTAAAAAAGAGAGAGGGCATAATCACTTATAACCTCTGGATAGATGGTCACAAGGGTCCATCACACTTCATCACTCTATAATTTTGTTCTTTATGTCATTCTAGACTTATTTTTCCTTGGTTATTTTTGAGGTCATTTACTCACCAGTTTTAGTAGTTTCGTCATTGTAACAAGATTTCTTTTCTTTTATGAACCTTCACCATCTGTTGGTCTTGTATACTGCTATTGGTGAAATATTCATTGACAAACTCGCTATCTTGTGCTGACTCTTGTAATTGTCTCTTGATTAGAGAACACAATTATATTTATAATATAATTGAGAAATTTTCCCATTGGAAAAAAAAAATTGCTTTAAAAGCATAATTTGTTTTATTTATCTAAAATGGTGTGTGTGCATTTATTTAAAATTTGTACATATATTATATTTAATTTATGTACTTATGAAGCCCAATAAGTTAGTTAAGCTAGGGTTTTAACATAATCAAAGATACCCACTATTTTGAAATGTAAAAGTAGCATGTATAAGTAGCCTCTAGGGTTATGAGTAGAGGTTGGTTTAAGTTGTTTGTGTTTCATTTGGTTAAGATTGTCATAGATTGTAGTTATGCTATTGTTGTCTTATGCAATATGTTACTATTATGGTTGGTAAGTCCGTAATTCGGGGACCCCATACTAGACATGAATATTTACTCTTTTTTTGAATCCATACAATATATAGAATAATGTTAATATGATGATAGAATATTAAAAAAAAACTTTGAATAATAAATGATACATAGAGCTACATTGCAAATTTACATACCAAAAAACATTATAAGCCCCAACACATCATGAATTGTCCAAATATTTCATGGAATTGAAATTGTTTTTGACCCATAACTAAAAGTTCATCAATAAGAGGCTCAAGATATACATCCATATCTCTAACTTGGTGCTTACCTAGTTATTTGAAGAGAGAAATAGTTAAGTCCTCATACATGAAAAAAATAAAAAATAAAATAACAAATGATATGTTATGTTGTTAACATTGCTAAAAACAAATACTTGGAACAATTAATGCCAACATTACATGCTCCCTATTTATTGACATCCAAGGAGGAAGGCTATTTTTTATAACAAAAACTGGTCAAACTGAGTAAATGGACTTCATCTCTCCAAAAATATAAACACCATCATCTGCCATTGAAAGTATAGCAACACATAGTTATTCTTTAAAAATGGGCCATCTTTCCTTGATGTCCCTAAGTGCATAACCATATCCCGAAATTTGCATAACACCATATTCACTTCTCTTCTATGCATGCTAATCCATAAACTATGCTATGTGTATGCACTTGAAAAATTGTTGGAAACATGGAATTATGGGGATATTACTAAGAACTTTGTGGGGCACCTTATTTGTTATTTGATTAGTTCGATATCTACTGATTCTACAAACATGGAATTCAAATTTTGATGCAAGTTGTACATAATATATAATATGATCATTAAGACATGCATGAATTATAATGTTATACTCCAATCCTATATCTTTCATAATGACAAACAATTCTCAGTATGTTAGAGGTAAAATCTTTGATGGTGGTAGGAGAATATCACCTAACAATCTACAAGAAAAAACAAATTAATATATTGTATAGTGTATATTAAGAGCCTTTATATTACAATCACAAAATAATACAATTATTAAGAGCCTTATGCAAACACTCTAAAATAAGTATTCTATTTTTTTTTTGTTGTTTGTCAACTTGAAGGTATTGAACAACATTTCAAACACATGTATGACACATATACACATATTTAGATATGTGTCATACATGTGTTTTAAATACTGTTCAATACCTTCAAGTTGACAAACAACAAAAGTGAATAGAAGACTTGTTTTAGAGTCTCTGCATAAGGTTTTTTGTGCCTTATCAATAAGAGGTACATCATGAATATCTTCATATATCTCATCCACAGGTGAATTCTCATCCATGGAAACAAAGGTTTTATGGATAAACCTACTTATCCCTTCATTATTAATAATATCATTGCCATTCTCTTCCATTGTATCAACTTCAATTCCACCATCTTCACCATCTCTAGTACGAATTGTAGCATCTAGGATTCCAAGAATTGGTGCTTCTTTGTTTGTAATTACAAATAAATAAAAATAATTAGTGTCAAAATATTGAAATATTTAAAACTATTGCAAAATGACAAAAACATGTCTTACTAAGGGGTGATATTATTCCCCCCCTTCCAAGTGCTCGTGCTTTAAGAAATGTTTCCTAACTATTGACTTGTTAATTCTTCTTGTCTTTATGTCTTTGCATTGCATGTAAGGGAAAAAATGTTTCCCATCACCAATATCAAGAAGTTGTCGGATTACTGAGAGGGGGGTGAATCAATAATAGAGAAATTTAATCCTTTTTCACCATAAAATGCAAGTGTTATATCAATGTAGAATTATTTTCCAATAGTTGCAGAGTAAATAAACAATGAACAAATAATCAATCACACACATACACAGTACACCGGTGTTTTACGTGGAAACCCAAAGCGGGAGAAAACCACATAATGCTTTTAAATTCATTGGAAGCACCAACTTCATTTGTTTTCTAGCTGCAACTAGAAGAAGGCTCCAACCCCCTAGTTTCTCAGTCTACAACTTGAGGGAAGCTCCAACTCCCCAAGTCTCTGGCTACAACCCCCTATGTTCTTTGGCTACAATCGGAAGGTGGCTACAACCACCTATCCTTTCCTCGTCCAATTTCCCTAACATATAAGTAGAATGATGGAACCACTGTCACACTATCACTATGATATATACTGTTGTAAACCTATACCAATCAACTTGCACCAAACAACCTGTACCAATAACCTGAAACATGCATCAACTTGTACTTCAAACTGTAATCAACCTATACCATAAACAAGTGCATCAACCATGCAACAACCTGTACCATAAAGAAGTGCATTAACCATGCACCAACCTATACCAAACAACCTATAATCAGCCTATACCATAAACAAGTGCATCAACCATGCACCAACCTATACCATCAATGAGTGGATCAACCATGCACCAAATATGTACCGATCATGCATTAACTACACATCAACTATGACTCATCAATATGTACCAAAATAATCAACTATACACCTCATGTATGTGTTAAATCATCAACTACTTGTCTCAACCATGTACCCAACAGGTACCTCAACCAAAATCCCTCATCAATTTCATCATTCAAATCTGATTTGATCACATATACTGCAAGTCTGTACCTCAAACCATGTGATAGAACCTCATTGTTATACAACCTCTATCTGTACCAATAAATTCAGCAACATACCTCAACCAAAAGCCCTTTTTTCTTCTTGTAGCGTTCCGTTTCCGCGAATCCACTGTCGCGATTTTTCTTCTGCACTTTTTCTACTGCGGTTTTTCTACCGCAATTTTCCTACCACACTTTTTCTGCCATAGTTTTCCTATCATACTTTTTCTGCCGCACTTTTCCTGCCACACTTTTTCTGCTACAGTTTTTCTCTATCAATAATACCTGCCCAAATAGCCTTTCACAAAAATAGATATTCAATGATATTCAAGTGTGATTAAATGAGAGAGTCTTGCCTCTTATTTATACTTTCATGTATCATCCTCAAGGTGTTACCTTTTAACCATCTTAACCCACTTTCCTTATTTTAGGGTTAACCCACTTATAACAACTTGCCCACTTAACTTAACCACTTTCCATAATTAGTAAGTTCTCCATTAAATTTATTATTTAAATAATTTTTTTTACTTCCTCTTTGACTTATAGTACACTCATCATTTCACGTTATTGTTTAAATAATTTTTTCTTTGCAAACACTTTGACTACTTTGACCTTTTGGGGCTTCTAGATGACTCATGAGGGTTCTCCAACTTCACATGGCCATAACTCTCTAACAGTGAGGAGTTATGTGACGTTCCACATACCACCAGAAATGACATGACATTTACTATCCATATAGAATAGTTTTACATGCAAATATATCAAAATTCATACCATTATCCATCAAACAAACTTGGTTCCATTACCCAAACCTTTGTGCTACCGAAATTCGCTACCAGAATTTCTTCAAGGGTTGACATCATTGAAAACCAACCCAATTAATCAACATAAGTTTGTGATGATTTTGAGATGGTTTATCATGATTACTAATCTGCAAAAAATAATTGTATTCATCAATATTAAGATCCACAATGATAACCAATACTTCATTGGGAAGATGTAATGGCCAGATTTAATTTTACATCAATTTATTTTGATAAACTAAGACAGTAATTTTATAACAGTAACTACTATAACTTAAATTTTACAATGAATAATAAATTTTTCTAACATAATACAACAATGCATAAATTTTAAATAAATACCTAAGTCTGATGCTAATAATCTGTGTTTTCCCGCCGCTTGCTTCCTTCC